>APFE031482966.1:98207-121616 GCA_000404065.3 Pinus taeda
ACCTACCTTTCATCCAAGTTTTTTACATGCACTAGGACATATATACAAAATATTGGTAGTTGGTTATACAATTTCTAAAGGAATCTAATTTACTAAAGGTAAATAAACATAAACCAAAAGGTTGGGCTATTAGCAAGAGGAGGTGAATTGGACTGGATCATGGGAACTTGTGCCTATTGGAGCTGGCAGTTTGAGGATGCATTTTAGATGATATTGTATGTGAGCCAAGTGAGCATCAAGACTGACTAAGTACCAATAATGATGAAATTATACTCATTGGATTCCATTGAGGCATGTTATAATTTCATTGTTGTCATCGTGCTTTCCTTTGAGGACTTTGCCCAAGAGAATCTTCATTTGCCAATGGAGGGTGATGGAAGTGAGATATCAACTTCATCGTCCCCTGGTATGTCAAGTGTTTAGAACCCTTCAATTTCAATTTCAGAGTAAGAGTAGGTTTGATCATCATTAGTGGTTAAGGGTTCTGACTGATGGATTTCTTCTTGTGTATCTAGAGGAATGGAGGAATAGAAGATATTCGTAATTGTCTAAGCTTGGATTTGAGCTCGAGGTATGCCTTGAGGTCCTTAAGCTCTAAACCCTCTTTGAGAGTGCACATGCTGATAGGTCATAACACTCAGAGGAAATATAGTCCTAATGAAACACATTCCCTCAATAGAGGGGGAAAATAGTGGAACAAATCGCAAGAAACCAGGATATATGTAGAAAAAACTCATTGCTCAACTTTTAGAGTGGCTTGGGAATAGAATTAACTAATTGTGACAGTGGAGGGATGTAAAAGAGTAGCTCTAGGTAGGAATAAATATCCATAAAACATAGGGAACACCAATTAATTTCCACACTTCCAAGACACCCTATAGACCAAACCAAATTCCACCATGGAAATATAAACAAATAAAGAATTATTCAAAGATTGGACACAGAAAAATTTAATGGATGGTTGTTGACCCTAATGAGCATTGGTATTGAGCCAAGGATGTTGCAACTCCCAAGGGATTCTAAAATTTAATTATTAACCTAGGGTCCGTACAAACATACATATGATTGTGCTATATGCATAGTAGGTTCGATTTTACTCATGTCACTCTTATTCATGAAATCAAATCAGGGTATTCAAAGACCATTCCTCCAACTAATTGTAGTGAAAACCTCTTATGAAAGCATAAATGAACATGATTCTACTACTAATGTGAAAATTCCAATCATCAATTGTAAATGCTAATTGAAATTTCATAAGGAAAAATAGACTAATTTAGTGGTAAAAATAAATCATACTACTCGACTTACCATTCATCAAATGTAAGTGCTAATTGAAAATACATAAGGAAACAAACTAATCTATTTCCAGGAATAACTCCTACTACTCTACTGCACAATTGATTCGAATCAATAATCTACCTTACATGCATCATTTATCTACTCACACTTGTTTCAAATTGATAAATCACATCTTTAACATTCGTATGAAAAAAAATGCTAAATCTAACTCTGTTTTGTTATTTGATGGTTGCAGTGATGGAAGGATGAGGTTGAAGTGGTCCTAAGGAATTCGCTAATCATCAAATCATCATGTGGAGGCAATTATTCAACTTAACTAGGCTAGAGTCCAAGTTTGAAGAAAAACTGGTTGAAGAAATCAAAGCTACAAGGCTTCTACACGAAGCTACTATAGGAGGTTTTTATTGCTATAGGAGGCCCTGTTTTGCTACAGGTAAATGATCTGAGATATTTCCAGGATAGAAATGGGCTCTTCAAGGAAGAGGATGGTGGGTGAAAGTTGAAGGACGTGAATGAAGAGTGTGGAAGCCCCTTAGCCAATCTTAGTACACCTCGATGGTCTATCTTGCACCAAAGTTCGTGCCCATGATATCCTTCATTTTCCTTAACAGACTAAATTCGAGGAAAAAAAATTGAATGCAAGTTGAGGTAGCTAAGAGAAATATGGAAATGTATAGGTGGATGTGGAAAGGTGTGCCCTCTCTTGTAGATCAGTGTAGTCCCTACGACTAGCCATATACATGCATTAGGTGACCAATAATGTGGTGAGACAAATTATCATGGAAAAAACAAGTTGAATTTGATTAATATCTACTCTATCACACAACATTACTCTAATCACTCAAGCTAATGGCACTAACTCCTAAGTTGTAGAGAATAAGAAGGAAAGCTAACTTCTATCCATTTCCAAGAAACCATAAACAAATATTTTTGAGATCTTATTGTAGATATTTCCAATCAGTCTTCCCACAAGAGAGGTGATAGAAAGTCTTGAAATTACAAGCTTTTATGATATGATCTCTATTGCATCTAGAGAAGGATTGTAATTCTTTGAAACAAGAACAAGGGGGAAATACAAGAGAGGGACTAAAGCCTCTGTGTTGCGCCCAAACCCCAGGGTTTCACCCATCCAAAACTAACTCAGATGTAGATCAATAGTAAACTTATAATTAACTAAAAATCATAGTCTCATATATCATGAAAGATAAGAATGACAATGTCAAGCACTAGGCTCATAATAGCCACTCCCAGCCACAAACAATATTTGAATCCTAAAGAGCCTTTGAGCACATTTACTTATGTAAAAATGATTTAGAGGAGGATTCCTTGAAAGGAGAAATGCTCCACTCCAAAATCTCGATATTTGTGGATCTGGCTCCCTTTTCCCTTCTCATTCACTTGGAGTTACTTGGCTACTACTGAATTTGAGTTGTTGAAGAGGATTCAATGATCTCAGGCAGAGTTAGGGAGATAATGAGGTGGAAAATCTCCATATATTATCTCAAGGTGTCTCCATAAAGCCCCTGCATGGTAGATATCTCCAAAAATTCTTCTATGATCTGCATACTAATCACATTAGGCCATCCAATATGAAAAACACCTTTTGGTCTTTCTACTAAGCATATTATGACTAAAAATGTGAATTAATGTGACAAAATGAGAGTTTTAAGGGTTGGAGGATAGCACAATGAAGTTCAAAAGGACCTACTGATGGGGCCCATCATCGCCCCCTACTATAAGTGTTACTCACCCTTTGAGAAACGCAATCACTAATATGAGGTTAATTCATGGCCTTGGTGGCATCTCTGATGTCCCAAGGCACTTCAGATGATTTTCCTTCCTGTGGATAGGAGCTTTCATTTTCCTTTATGTCTATCCATTCTTTTTGCTCCTCTGGTTGGTTTCTTCCTTCTTGTAGGCCCAATAATAAGGTAGGACTTAGTTTGAGGCCTATCCACCTTATCTTCAACCTTTTCATGATCCTTTTGTATAGTGGTGTTTTCTCTAAGGCATTCCTTTGTTTTTCAGGGAGTGATATTATTTGATTTGTAAGCTATGAGGCAAGGCCTACCATCTTGTTTTCCAATCTTGTAAGTTCTCTGTCCCCAACATCCTAAAAGTGTCCTCAAAATGCAAGATGGATTTCTCTTGGGCTACTATGTACCTAGGTGCCAATTCAGGACCAGAGGACATGAGATTGTGGTTGTTGATGGCAGCTTTGGGGCTCTCTAATTCTACTCTAATATACAAGGGCTCATTTTCTTCTTTCTTCATCACCCTTTTTACTTCTTCAACCCTTTTCTCCTCATGGATCAACCAAGAGGCTAATGACATCAATTTCATGTCTCCTAACCTTGAGTTGGGATCCAAAAAATTCATGTCTATGAGGATTAAGTTATGCATGTAAAAAGTAGCTAGCTTGGTTTTATCCCCAATACTTTCCCTTTTGCAAAAATCTATGAATTTCTTGTAGTGTTGGAAAGGCAATGAACCATATTGTCTGAATGTCTTAATTTGAGACTGCAGCCACTGCTCCTTGAGAAAAATAGCATAGGTTTTGGATGGCTTCCTATATTATAAAGATTCCATGGATAAAGTTTCCATTGTGGTAAGTTGTGACTCTTTTTCTTCTAATTGCTCCCTTAAATTGATGTTTTCTGCCTGTAGTTGTTCCCTCAAAATTGACTCTCAAATTTCAGGAAATTCATTTCTTTTCCCATCTCATTGACTTTCTCCCCTATGAGACCCACATTCTCTACACTTTTCAATTTTTCAATATGCATCCATCTATGTGTTCTACCTCTTTCCTTCTCTAACTAAAAAAAAGGTGGGATGGAAAATTTCTTAGGTATAATTGTGCATCCCTCAACAAATTTGTAATAAGATTCTAGGTTGGGTTGTGGATCAAGTCTTGAAGCTCTTTGAGGCCTTTTTCTTCTTATTTTAAGGTGTTTTCCCCTTCCTATAGAACTTCATGTTTCTCCTATAGCGTTATAGACATTTTTGGGCACTTCAACCCCAATCATAAATGTCCATAAACTGAGGGATCCTAAGTCCCTAAAAGTGTTGCTTCACTGCCTAAAGGAACAAGGTCAGTTGATTACATCATCTCCCATAAGTTCTCCACTGAAAACTGTTCATAAATGGTCAAAACTGGACCATACTGAAAACCCAGTGCAGAGGGTGCGATGCATATCACCCTCTGAGTGTATAGGGTGCGATGCATACTGAATTGCTGTTCTGTAGGGTGCGATGGTCGAGAATGGACAAATGGCAGGGACAAAATGCGAGGTGGAAGATCATGGAATCTTCCAGAAGCTTCCCCTCTGACACTTGCCTCTCTGTTTTCGACTAGGGATGAGTAAGAGATCTTCATTCCCCAAGTGGAAGTAGGAACTATCAGAGAGAGGACACTAATCAAGACCCCAGAAGATGACTCACCTCCCTGTAATCATCTATATATGGATCCCTCATCACAGAGATCAGGAGGCTGGAATTTTGTATCTTATAGAGAAGTGTTGTTGGTTTTCTGGTGTAACATTCATAGTGTTGGGTGATCTAAGCTTTGATTGAGGTGAAGAAGGGCTTCCTAGTTGGAGGATGATGTTGGGTCAGAACATATGGTTGTAATCCTCTTGCTACTTTTCATCTTAATAAAGATATTCTAGTTTTCTTCCATATTCTTGTGTACTTGTTTATATATGCATTTATATGGTTAACACACATTTGGTCCTGTGTTATTTATGAATATAGATCTTTGTTTCTTCGATAGTAGTATGTTGTTGTGCTTCTACAGGTTCTTTTTGAAGCTGGGTAGATGAAGAAGAAGCGGGAAAGCTCTATCAAGAAGGAGAGGAAATCGAGCGCAAGACTAAGGTTGGTCTTCTTGGTTCTCCCCTTGTCTATTTTCATAAAAGAAAACGAAAGTAGACTTTACTTGTTTGTTTCTAAGATAGCCACCCATCTTAGTGGGAATAGCAGCATCCAAGTGGACACTATTCCCGATAACAAAATGGTGACTCTACTAGGGAGCGACTAGATTGTCTGTTAGCCTATCTATCTTTGTTTCTTTTATAAACTTACAAACAAAGCCTGAAGTCAAGCCATCTAGCCTTCGAACTGCATTTGTTATACAAATGCAATGTAGATCAATGCTGCTTCAGTCTATCTCTGGGTTTTGTTTATGAATTAAACAATAGATCTGAAAGCAATCTAATTGCCCTAAATGGTGGCTCTAGTAATCTCTTTAGATCACCCTTGTGTTTTACATACACTGAACATTACTTACTCGGCCTAAATCCCTGAACTGAATTGCAAACTGTGAGTGAAAACTTGTTAAAGTCTCACGCTGGTACTATTGCACCCTGCCTTCAAGGCAGACTGTACGCATCATACTTCCCGAGTGCAGTAGGTGCACTGCATACTGGTTTCACTATGTAATAGGTGCGATGGTCAGGGAGGGTTAACTTTACCCTCAGACTGTAGTTTTTCCTCACTGTTTTTAGTCCTATTCAGGAGTTTTGTTGTCTGTAGTCAATGTATTTCTGTAAAAACCCCCTTCTCTTGCATTATTCCGCCTCCTTAGTGCAAAGAACTATTAGTGTTTTTTTATGTATTGTGCGTCATTTTCAGTTCTCTTTTGCAAAAAGTAGCATGGTCGAACTGTTGTTTCTGGATCTGAAAGTGTCGTAGCTGTCGTTTTCAGTTTTAGAAAACAATCCCATTGTTCTTGATAGTCGATTATACAGTTACTATTGCATAGGATTTGAATTAGTAGTTTTTGAAGTGTCGAAAAGAAATTTTCATTTCAAAATCGCAAAGTGTCTCTCTTACCTTCACGTCATTTTGAAAAAGAAATTTGTTGAGTATTGTCGCTTTAAAAGTAATTCAGATTTGCACATAGCTTTCTTATCATCATTCACACATTAAGAAGGCTGAAAACAAATACATGCATGTGCATTTGCATTTCGACGACTTGGTTTCATTTTGCACAATGCATTTAGCGTGTGCTCTGTGCTCTTTGTAGAAAGATTCTTAACTTTCTTTCCTTAATAGCTAGGATTTTCATTGCCGAAAGAAGATTAAACATTTATTTATCATCTTAGACTGCATTTTAGGAATTATATACACATCAGGCGGTGAACCTAAAAGGAAAATTATTAATCAAGATCAACTTAAAATAAATTTAATGAATCTAACAACTCTTTGGAACTTAACGCCCAACATCTAGAGGTATAGGCTAGAGACGTATTCCAGCGTCGTAAAACCTGGTAACTGTTGTTTTCAGTGTTGGTTGGGTGATTCCTCCACTCTGAGATGGCAAGTGCCAGTACAGACTTGTGCTCCCACGTACCGTCGAGTATATATTGGGAGACCACAATAGGCTGCATCCTTTATCCTTAGGAAGCCATTTCTGTCGCCCTATCGATCGCAATGCATTGAACATAGCATTCGGGAAGATTGACTGTCGTACCGTAAAAAGTATTATGTAGTTTTGCGATTGGTTTGGTAATCCTCTCTGCCTAGACCTCCAGAGAAGTCCATTTTGCTCCTTTTCAGACTCCTTAAATGAAAAGGTCCTCTAAGCACTTATCACTTCAGGCTCAATAGAAATCGAAGGCGACCAGAGTCATCTTTTGTTTTTTCTCAACTCTTTAAAATTGAAAAAACAAGTTGTGTCAAAGCGTCTAAAATTTATTTTAATCGGAATAACATCACAAATTCCCCCTTTGGTCTTTAGGTTGATAAAATGGAGTCTACCAACCAAATATTTCCCCTTGGAGGAAATCCTAGTCCCTTCTCCTCTTGGGGAGATGTTGGTGCACCCCATATGGCCACTTTGTCACTTCCAGGGTTAACAATTGGTTTGCTTGTCTGGCTCTTCTCTACCTCTGTCGTTCAGAATCCTATAATTCCTTAACAGTCAAATCAGCAACTAGACGACACTAAACTTGCCTCCCAACCTTCTACTTCGTCTGATTCTCCCTCTCCTCCTTCCTCTTTACTTGATAAAGCTGATAATGCTAAAAATCAAGTAACTGAGAAGAAGAAGAAGCAAAAAGAGAAAAAGGAAAAGAAGAAAAAGGAACCAAAATCGAAAGGGGGCAACCAAGCATCATCTAGCGAAAATCCTCACACCGCACTGTCGAAACCTAAATCTCATTGTGTCATTTGCAATGGAGACCACTATCACCGAGATTGTCCCTGCATCCCTTGGATCTTAATGGACTGGTCTCCTCGTTTGCACAATCCGGTGGCGTCAACCTCTGACGATCATGTTGAATGCACACCATCAACCAGTGAAAGTGAAGCACATGGACAGAAAAGGAATCCCAAATTTCCTTGTAAGTTGTGTGAAGGCAATCACGCCGTCCTCCATTGTCCCTTCCTTGATGAGGCTAAAAGAGTTTTGGATGATCGTCTGGTTTCACCGCTACGACTTCCTCCTGGATATAAAAAAACTCTTGCCAAGTCCTCCACCGGTTGAAAATCTGGTTGGCCCATCATTGTGGTCAGCTGAAGCATCTATCATTGAAAATGAACCCTATGAATCCATACCAGACGAAAGTCAAAAGATCGAGACGGCAGTTGACCCGATCTTGCCTTCAAAGTGCTCATTTTGAATGATACCATCACTAAAGAGAAAGAGAACGACACCGTTCAAACTCTTTTCATCAACATAGACTCCGATGAACTTGGGGCAGTCCTCCCATTCCTTTATCACAAGAAGGAAGTTCATCAAAGTCATATCTGATCGTCTATTCGGTCCCACCACCAAGCAACCTAGTCGTTTCCTTCGACTGGAATCTACTAGGTAGACCCCGTTTACCAGCTAGTGTACCATTCAGAATCATTGTACAAGCTTACAGAATGGTCATGGCTAGTACCATCATTGATGAAGGGGCTTCTGTGAGTATCCTTTCCTCAACTACTTGGAAAGCGCTTAGTTCACCATCGCTTTTGCCTGAAATGAGAAATCTGACTGGCTTCAACAAAGGAACCAGTCGACCTTTAGGGATCCTTCCAAATGTGCCCATTACTTTGAGAAGGAAAACTGTTCACATGAACGTAATCTACTCCTTGGATGCGACTATATTTATTGCATGGGAGCCATCGTCTCCTCACTCTTTAGAGTAATGTGTTTTCTGCACGAAGGCAGAATGGTCAAGCTCATAGACCATGTTAGAGTCGGTCTAGTTATCCCTCCATCAGAGATCAAAGCTCTTTTTTGCATTTCATGTTTTAGGTGTCCCACCAGTTTTCATCAGTTGCATTTCGTTAGGCATGCCATAACTCTGATGGAGTGGTTTGTGTCACTCATTCCCCTCGTGCATATCATTGCTGGTTCAGGTTAAGTCATAAAGCTTCACAAGTCATTTACAATCATGTTTTAAATTTTTAGGTCTAGGTCTAGGGTTTGAGTCAGTTTAGTCTTGAAAAGCCTTAGAAGACCAGCAGGCTAGAGGGATGTCTTTGATAGATCATCACTTCAAGAGTTTTCATCATTGTACAGCTGAATAAGGACTTCTCTTCAAAACTCTGTTTTGAAGACAAGTCGCCACCTCATTTTTGTAAAAATTGTAAAATTTTTTAGTTCTTCAATTGTTCAAATGCAGCCTTGGTCTCCTTTGTCGAAGCATATCAGAGCTATCCCTGCAAAAAATTATCAGAGAAAATCATCATTTCAACCAATTTTAAGGATGAAACCAAAAAGATCAGAGTCTATTAATTGTGAAAAAGTGTCAACAACAAAACATAAGAAAATGGGTTTTGGTCAAGCAAAAATAAAAAAAGAAGACTATATCAAGTCATTTCTCCTCATTTGCAACCCATTCCACATTCCAGGAGTGAAGAGCAGCATTCTAAGGCGATTTTGTGAGTTTGTGAGTAACTTGAGCCATTTCTAGGGCGCGCGGCACATTAGGCAACTTTTTACAGTGAAAATTAACACGCGCGGCGCGTTAGGTTAGGCGCGTGGCGCACTCAGGTTCATGCCCAGACTTGCCCAAAACTCACTCAAAAACCCTCTCCTCGCGCATCAATTCGTAGGTAGGCCTGCACTCATGGCTTGATTTTGGTTTTTGATGGTTTATATAAAGAAATTAGGATATATTTGTCATGAAAACCAAGTGTACAAAACCCTCCATGTTCATCAATTTGCTGTAAGGATTCAAGTGCCAGGTTTGTTGTAGGGTTTTCAAAATACATGTTGCCAAGGTTTCTTATTTCCCTTATTTCCCATTTCCTATATTCCCCAATATTTTTCCCAATAATTCCTCATCAAACCCTACATCTTCCTCTCTAAAAATCCTAAACTCTCCCTTCTACTACAACCATATAATCCCTGCCTTATTTCAAAACCCTAAAAAATTCAAAATTCCCATGCCCTTTCCCTTCTCTTTACCATTTTCCCATTTTCCTAATGTTTTCATTTTTCCCATTTCCCTAATGCTTCCCTTTTCCTAACAATTCCCTCGTCATTTGTGTCCCCTTGGTCACAGCATTTTGATAAAAAGACAAAAAAGTCAACAGTCAAATTTTGGCACACAGTTCTATATCAGCATATATATATTCCAGCTACCTTGTTGTTAAAGAACATGTCAAAGACCGAGTCAGTATATGAGCAGGATTATGATAGTGACTCTACACTGGAGGTCAATGTGCCTAATGTGCCACGGAGGTATCACAAAGGTGGCAAAAGTGGACATCATGTTAGGGAGGAGCCTACCCCTTTGGCTCAATTGCAAGCTTGCCCACTTACAATGGATTGTTTTTGGCGCCAATCATGTTACCAATATTGTGAGATGATCTCACAAACTCAGCATCATCGGGCACTGGTCCATCTATTTGTCCTTAACTTACAAGATGGTCATGTAAACCTTGCCGGAGTGGATTTCACTTTGTCACCCGACACTATTGCTCAGGCGACCGGGATACCAAATGTGGGAGAGGAATGGAGTAAACGCCAGATGCTGGACAGGTATTACTATGAGCCATATGTCAAGCCTGCATATATTAGACACTTGAGTGCAACCTTTCCTTTCAGATACCTGAAAGATGAGTTTGCACCATTGATGAAACTCATCATTCGATATTTCAGCTGTGACGACAGATTCTCACGTCTCTATGCGTACCATGTTCGTTTGTTGATGCAACCCAACCAAAAAAACAATGTGATTTTTATTATATACAACTGGTATTTTATTAATTTTTAATCAAATTTAAAAATAAATTTTTGGAAAACTTATTTATTATAATTTAATTAAAAATAATATTGATATTTAAAATTTATAAAATATTTGATATTTAAAGTCATCCAAAAGTCAATCAATATTCTAAATTTTAATATTTAGATATATTAATAATTTGATTAAAATTAGTCATATTAAGATTATTGTTTAAAACCTACTGCTAATTTTACTTATTTAATCAAACCAAAACAGTGTGATTAAAAACTTTAGTATTTTCTAATAAATAAAATTAGAATTTAATATTTACAATTTCTTAAATTAAGATTATTGTTTAAAAACTTACATGTCATTTTTATATTCAAGTTTCTGTCATCTATAATGAATTAAACAAAGCCTTTCGGTAGAAATCACATGAGAGATTTTTTTTTGGCTGACCCATTTCGAACCAACAAAATTATCATGACCACATGAAGAGGCAGACGATGACAAAGGCTTAAATAGAGAGAAATGTAGAGACATAGAAATTATGTCTCTACATTGCTCTCTATTTAAGCCTTTGCCATGATCTGCCTCTTCATGTGGTCTTGATGATGAATCACACTTGTTGGTTCGAAACACGTTGGCAAAAAAATATTTGACTCATGTGATTTTTACCAAAAAAACCTTTGCTTAACCTACATGTAATTAATAAAAAAAAATACAATTATAAACTTTAATATTTTCTAATAAATAAAATGAGAATTTAGTACTCACCATTCTTTTATTAAATTAAAGAATACATTCTGGAAAAGAAATAATTCCATCACTTATCAACTTATTATTTTACATTTTTGGGAAAGAAAATTAATTTCTTCAGTTATACTCTTACTGCTTTTGGGATAAATTTAAATTTAAAATAAATTATCCGATTAAAAATGGAGTATTTAATATTCGAACGTCATCGAAAATCAAACGATGAAAAGTCGAGTATAAAAGAGTCAAGGGACAAATGATACCTACACGAAATTATTTTTAAATTCTTCACGCATGTTGCACATCCATTTTTATTATTATAATATTTAAAAGAAAATGAAATCTTTCCGCGTTAATAATTGAAAAGTAGTTATCCAATCTTGATTCAGGTCAAACCCCCCTTCCAGGATACTTCCTACAGGATAAGCACTTTGTTATGGTCAACACAATCTTTTGTCGCATTTTGAGGGGAGGACCAACGTTTCCTCCCTAACTCGAGTTAGATTGCCCTTTAGTTAGAGGGGATTTAAGGTTAAGAGGGCTTCACAAATTTAATCAAATAAATTTTACACATTAATTAGAAGTTGTCTATCTATGGAGTAATTTTAGACATTAATTATTAATTGGAATGTAATTTTTTCTTAAAAACAATTAATGATAGAAATGCTTGAATTTTGTTTTTAGGGTGAAAATATATTCATATCATCAAAAAATCTAAAACATCTAAAATTTTAAACCTTAGCAACTTTATCTCAGATTTCCAAAAAAATTGACCAAATTCTATCCAAATCTAATTAAAAGATAGAAATCATTAAAAAAATCCATAAAATCTTCTATTAGATTATTTGGGTATTAATTCAATTTAAATTATTTAGCATTATTATAATATTATAAGTTTGATCGTTTTGCACGTTATTATATAAAAGCTTTCGTTTGTTAAATTAAAAATACGAAAAAATATAAATAGATTTTAAGAGAAATATATAATTCCGTTTAATATAAATTTATATCTATATTATTTAAAATTAAATTAAAATTAAAATACGGTTAATTTTATTATAGGTTATTATTGATAATTATAAAGTTTTTTTGAAATTAAAAAATATAAATCAGACGTAAATTTAAATTTATGTAGTTAAATCATAATTTGAAAAATAATGATTGTTTTATTATATGCTAATAATAATTTTTTTTACTTCCGTTTCCTTGGGTTGTTCAAAATATAATTTATTTATTTATTTATTTATGATTATGATGTATTAATCAAATTACGAAAATGATTGAATTTACTAGTTGAAAAGGAACAAACATTTTTTTTATACTTTATTCATAATTGATTGCATGCTACGTGGTCTATAACTTGGTGGGAAAAAGATGTTATTAATGAAATTATAAAAATGGTTGAATTTTTGACTTTACAGTGAACACAAAAAATTATGTTATTTTTGTAGTTGATTGCATGGGATGTGCTCTATAATCGAGTATAGTATGGGTTAGATGTTTTCATATAAGTGTCAACAAAATAATAAGTTGATTGCATGAGATGTGCTCTACAATCTAGTTTTTCATGTAAGTGTTAACAAAACAATAAATAACTATGTATGTATATATTTCCATGGCCAAAAATAATAATTAAACAAAAAATAAATGATTACATATGTACACATGTGCATGAAAATAAGCTTGGTACAAGATAATGCTATCGAAGTATGACATATTACTTTCCATTGAAATCTGGAAAAACAAAATCTTATCACCTTTTTTATTATTAGAGGTATTTACACAACTTTTAAACAAAATCTTATCACTTTTTTTATTATTAGAGGTATTTACACAACTTTTTAGGAAGTTTATGTAAAATGATGAAATGTAAACAATCAAATTGTTCTTGAATATATAACTTTTATTTTTGAAAAATGGTTTAACTAAAAAATGTTGTTTTCTAACATTGATATGGTATTTTTTTTCTAAAACATGATGCAAAGTTCACTTTAGGCCTAGATTTGGCATGGAAATGAGAGAGTTCCTTAACACAAATTTATTAGAGGTACTTACACAACTTTTTAGAAAGTAATGTAAAATGAGGAAATGCAAACAATCAAATTGGTCTTGAATATATAACTTTTATTTATGGAAAATGGTATAACTAAAAAAAAGTTGTTTTCTAAGATTGATATATTATCTTTTCTCTAAAACATAATGTAATGTTTACTTTAGGCCTTGAATTTGGCATGAAAATGAGAGAGTTTCTTAAAACAAATTTAGAAATTTGTTGAAACAAATTTAGAAATTTGTTGAAACAAATTTCTTTGTTTGGAGATAAAATTCTTGGTATAGATTTATTTTTACATAATTTTTAATGTTGATTTTGTATTTTTTAAAATTAAGAAAACAATGAAACCTTGAAATGAGGAGGTAGACCATCAAGCTAAGCCTTAACATATTCACACATATATACTTTTTTATTGGGTAATTCTTCATTTCTAAGGTCTTAACATATTTACACTGAAGATGTCTTTTTTGAATCAGTTAGCTACCCATGTAGAAAATCCTATAGATTCACAAGCTCATGCAATTTACTGAAGCACAGGACAAGAATCTACTTCTACTTTCAACCAGTGGAAGCCAATAGATCGATGAAAACAATAAGAACAAGAAGAAGATAAATCAATGGCACATAACACAATATGTATCTGGGGAAAACCACTGCTCAAAACCCTGCTATTTGTATTGCATATATCAAAAATATGAGTGAAAATACAAAACTTGTTCTCACTAGAAAAATTCCCCACAAGTATGCTCAACTCTCTCAGCTCACAAGCTAGCTTTTGGCCAACACTTAGCCAATTTTGCAACTCTCCAAGCCCCTATTTCCTTGAACAATTCCTATTTGCATGCATGACCTATACAACTCAGTAAATCATACAATTGATAGTACACTATCTCTGCACTCTAGTCTCAACTGGGCCTTTCTCTAAACTAACATGCATGAGTTTCTCATGAGGAAATATTTAGTAACGAAGTAGCACTAGTGGATGCATTAGTGCACCAACTGACTGTTAGTCCTCTATTAGTTCCAAAAACAATTTAGAACTAATTTAACTGAACTTACCTCAGTAAACTGAGTGATCTAATTTCTAACTCGATTAAACTCATACTGGACTCCTAAAACTTAGGGAGAACATATACATGACTATAGGAAGACTTCCAATTCAAAATTACTAAGCTAATTAAGTTACTTAAACTTAATTAACTATTTACAAGTTGCTATGAGAATAGAATTCAATTTTAATTCTTAGTTTAATTCAAGGAAAAATTAAACTAGAATTTCTTGTTGCCATTTCTCAACACTCCCTCTCAACAAGAAAGGGATTATCAGCTACCCCGATCCTGTCTTTATGAAACTCGAATTTGCATCTTGACAACGCCTTTGTCAAAATGTCAGCATCTTGCTCCTCCATGGGAATGTACTCTAACAACATAATCCACCTCAATACAAAATCTCTGAGATGATGATATCATATATCAATATGCTTGGACCGATCACGAAAAAAATGGGTTTTTAGAGAGTTTGATACAACTCTAATTATCACAGTAAATTACAATTGGATCCATCCGCCGACCAAACAAACCAACCAGGATCTTCCTCATCCAGATGACCTCACATGCTTCCTGACTCGTAGCTATGTACTCTGCCTCTGCCGAACTAAGTGTAACCGATCTCTGTTTCCTGCTGTACCAAGAAACTACCATTGACCCAATACTGAATATCCCTTCTGATGTGCCCTTCCTGTTGGATGGACTCCCTGGCCAATCTGCATCGGTGAAGCCTTGAAGCTTCACTCCCTCTGTCTGTCTATACCATAATCCATACTGAGAAGTGCCCCTAAGGTATCTCAACACATGTTTTTCCATCTTCCAATATAGTTTGGTAGGCCTAACCATCACTTGACTAAGCTAGTTAATTGCATAGCACATATTCAGTTGTGTGTTCACCAAGTACATGAGTGAACCCACAAGTTGCCTGTAAATAGTAGCTTCCGCTACTTCCCCTGAAGTAGCATCCTTCTTCATCCAGTTATCTGCTAGAGGAGTCTCCATGGGTTTGCTGCTGTCCATATGGAATCCCCTGGGTATCTCGTTGGCATACTTTCCCTAAGACACAAACAACTCCCCATCTCCCTACCAAACCTCCATGCCAAGAAAGTGATGCATGAGCCCCATGTCCTTCATCTCAAACTCTCTTGCAAGGTCCTCCTTGCAAAATTTAATCAACTGATCATCACCTGTTAGTATGAGATCATAAAAATAAAGTACAATGATCAACAACTTACCTTCCACCACTATCTAGTACAGGTTCGCATCCACTTCACTCTTCGTGAAGCCCAACTTGGTGAAGTAGTTATCTATCATGGTGTACCAAGCACGAGGTGCTTGCTTCAACCCATACAACGCTCTCTTGAACCTACACACATGTGACTCATGGTCAAAGGTTTCAAAACCATCAGGCTTCTTTATGTACACCTCTTCCTCAATCATGCCATTAAGGAAGGCTGTCTTCACATCCATCTGATGTATCTTCCAACCCATTTGTGCTGATAGTGCCAATATAGATCTGATTGACAAGTACCTTGCAACATGAGCAAAGGTATCGTCATAGTCAATCCCTCTACTTGTGAAAAGCCACAGGCCACAAATCTAGCCTTATGCTTCTCCACACTACCATCTGCAGCTTGCTTTACCTTGTAAAGCTAACGTGAGCTCACCACTGACTTGTCCTCCGGTCTCAGGACCACATCCCAAACACTTTTACAAACTATGGAGTCATACTCCTCCACCATGGCATCCACCCAAATCGACTACTGCACTGCTTCCTTAAAGGAAGATTGCTCTTTCACAACACATTCACCCATAAGAGCCATGCATCCAGTGTACCTCTCAAGTGACCTCCTCTGCCTGCGCTGAGAAGTGGGTTCTCCCACATTCTCTAGTGCATCATCCAACAATCTGCCAGCCTCTATGGTGCGCTTTCTTCCCTCTCTGGAAGACTCTGCCTGAGTGGATGTCTCCACTCTTGGATCCTCTGCATGTGGTTTCTCCACATCAATCTAAGGCTCCTCAACCTTAGGAGCTAAAAGCTCCTCATCTACATGTAGCTCAAGCTCCCTCTAAAGGGAAACTCGCATGGCCTTCTCCTCATCAAATCTGACATCTCTATGAACCACTATCATCCTGTTGGTCATAAAATACACTCGATAGTTGTGAGGTGTATCAGTGTACCCCAAAAATATCCCCAACTCTGCTATCGGCTCAAATTTCTTCCATGCATCTTTGGTCACATGGAAACATATCGATGACCCAAAAATCTTGAAGTGACCAACATCTGGCCTCTTATCGGAATAAGCCTCCTCTGGTGTCTTCATCTCAAGTATCCGATGTGGGATACCGTTCTGAACATAAACCATTGTGTTGCATGCCTCAACCCACAAGTGTAGTGGTAGGCCTTGATCATGCAACATTTCCCTTGCTGCCCCTACTAGTCTTCTGTTCTTCCTTTTGGTCACCCCATTTTGCTGAGGGTTATGGGGTGTCGTCAACTCCCGGTTAATCCCTTCCACTGCACAAAATTTCTTAAACTCATTTGAGACATATTCACCACCGTTGTCACTCTGTAGAACTTTAACCTTCTTGCTCGACTCTTTCTCCACTAATGCTTTAAAATCATGAAAATTTATGAAACTTTGATCCTTTTTTCTGCATGAAAAATATTCAACATTTATGAGAATAGTCATCAACAAATATAACATAATACCTATGTTTGGCCATGGATGCTGTCGAGAATGGTCCACACACATCTGAATGGACTCTCTCTAGAATAGCCTCTACTTGACTGTCTCTGTCGTGAAAGGAAGACTTGGTGTAATTTCCCAAAGTACACCCTTGCATGTATCAACTTGCTCAAGCATACCTTTGGGAAGACCAATAGATATCTGCTGCAACATCTTCAAAGATCCATGATTCAACTAGCCCAATCACCTGTGCCACAACTCGCCAACATCTTGGCTTTGCACCCTTTCTGCTTTTGTGGTCAAAGAAACTCACTCCTCTACCTCCAACTTACAGATATTCTTCACCCGAATCATTATCTTCTTTACCTGACTCGTGGCTATGTGTTGAAGGAACACCTTTCCTTTCAAGACGATCACATCATATCTTCTATCCTCAAGCATGGAAATGGATACCAAGTTCTTCTTCAGCTCAGACACATACATAACATTCTTCAAGGTGAGTGGAGCCCCATGCTCCCTATGAAAAGTAATAGTGCCCAATCCAGTAACACTATACTTCCCATCATCACCCATCTCGATATGCATCTGGAGGTTTTTCTCTTCTAGGTCACTAAATAACTCTTTGTTTCCAATCATGTGGAATGAAGCTCCACTGTCTAAGTACCATACACTTCCCATCATTGATGACACCATGCATGCAATGAGGTAAACATCCAATTCGAATTGAGAGGCCAAAGCCTCCCCTGCTCCTCCTCTTGAGGACTTCTTCTTGGACTTCTTCAGTGGAGAATTTGTAGCAAAATGGCCCAACTCATGACAATGAAAGCACTTAAATTTCATCATGTCTTTCTTCTTACCTCCATGATAAGAATCCGATTTGGAATGGGATTTCCCTTTCCCTTTCCCTTTCTTCGTCTTAATCGCTAAGGTACATTTCTCTTCATCATCAGTCTTTAATGAAGAGCCATCCTGGGTGTTCCTCCTGATCTCCTCCTGCATCAAATTCGACCACAATCGTTCCCAATATGGCAACTTCTCCCAACCATTGACAGAGTCTTGATAACTATGTCAACTCTTTGGGAGTCTTAGAAGAGAAAGACTCACCATATCATCCTCAGAAACTGCGATTCCAACACTTCCAAGTTCATCACGACATTGAGTGACTTGGTCAAGTATTTTGGAATAGTCTCGCCTTTCTCCATTTTGATTTTTCAAAGTTTGTCCTTCAGTGCCAATTTCCTTTGGGCACTGCTGTTCTGATACAAGTCCGTCAATGCTTTCCACATAACATACATAGTTTCCTTGTCTTGGAGACTCGAAACAATGTGGTCTCGAACTCCCTCAAGGATTATCTGCCTTGCCTTCGCCACACACTTCTTCCATTCAACCAAATTTGTGCATCTGATGTTGTTGGCTTAGGAATTTCTTGATCAACAAATTCCTTCAAGGCATTGTCCTCTAATATAACCTCCATTCTATCCCTCCAAGCTATAAAAATCGAGCTTCCTTCCAAGGCATACTCGAGCCGCAAACCATAGAACACCATCTGCTAATCCTAAAGTATGTATTACAAATTCGAATTTCACCTGTAACCCAAAACCCAAAACTTCGAAATCTCCTCTAATATACTATTCTCAACTCTGATACCATGTAGAAAAAATCCTGTAGATTCACAGGCTCATGCAATTTACTAAAGCAGAGGACAAAAATCTACTTCTACTTTCAACTAGCGGAAGTCAATAGATTGACGAAAACAATAAGAACATGAAGAAGATAAATCAATGGCACATAACACAATATGTATATGGGGAAAGCCACTACTCAAAACCCCACTATTTGTATTGCATATATTGGAAATATGAGTGAATATACAAAGCTTGTTCTCACTAGAACAATTCCGCACAAGTATGCTAAACTCTCTCAGCTCACAAGCTAGCTCTTGGCCAACACTTAGCCAATTATGCAGGTCTCCAAGCCCCTATTTCCTTGCAAAATTCCTATGGATGAATAGCCGATATTAATGGGAATCCAGTGCATCCAAAACTGCGCAATCCAAACTAGTTCCAATTCCTGATTACATGCATGATCTATACAACTCACTAAATCATACAACTAATAGTACACTGTCCCTATACTCTAGTCTCAATTGGGTTTCTCTCTAAACTGACATGCATGAGTTTCTCATGAGGAAGTCTTCAGTTAACTGGAGTAGCACTAGTGGATGCATTAGTGCACCAACTGATCGTTAGTCCTCTATTAGTTCCAAAAACAATTTAGAACTAATTTAACTGAACTTAACTTAGTAAACTGAGTGATTTAATTTCCAACTTAATTAAACTCATACTGGACTCCTAAAACTTAGGGAGAACATATACATGAATACAAAAAGACTTCCAACTCGAAATTCCTAAGATAATTAAGTTACTTAAACTTAATTAACTATTTACAAGTTGCTATGAGAATATAATTTGATTTTAATTCTCAGTTTAATTCAAGGACAAATTAAACTCGAATTTATTGTTGCCATTTCTCAATAACCCACCCATCCATCGTCTACCTTTTTTTTTTCCAGGATACACCTGTCACTATTATTTTGATATTCACATATATATACATTTTTATTGGGTAGTTTCATTTCTAAGGTCTTAACATATTTACACTGAAGATGTCCCTTTTGAATGAGTTAGCCGCCCACCAATCCATCTTCTAACTTTTGTTTTCCACGATATACTTCTCACTATTATTTTTGATTTTACATCGTTGATTTGTCAAACAACTGTCACTATTATTTTTGGTTTTCCATCGTTGATTTGTCAAACAACTGTCAAGGAACACTGCCAAAACCTTAACAAAAATTCCCTCTCCCAAAATCCATCCTAGCTCATATATAACTTTTATTAAAATCCATGTAGCCATCGCCACTGAGTGTGAACTCCACCCACAGTAAAAGACTTTTCATGAATTCAACACATATATCTTCAAAGAGTACGATATCCTAACATTTTAACGAGAGAAGAAAATCCTCCCCTAAGTAGAAAAAGCGTGAGCGATCAATCCATTGAAAGAGTACTTCATTTCCACTAAGACACTATTAACTGACACTGTAAAGTAAGGTAATACTCGATTACCTTAGATGAATTTTGTATTCCAGAAAGGCAAGAGGGAATCCATCGAATGAGTACTGCTGGGTTACTATTTTTTTCACCCAATCACCGTTTATACCAATATAGATCTATCTTAAATATGGATCTAATATGAGCAGAGAGGGATCCAATTTCTTCATGTGCAAAATTTTTTATGGGCTTGACATTATGTAAATGTTTTATATAATTTTTCTTTTTTTAAGATATATATATTTTTTTTCTTTGGCCCCACATGACCAAAATTTCAACTTTGATTACGGACAAACAATGTTACACATCATACTAGGCTGTAGAATGAGCCTCTCGGCTCAAACATTCGAGGGGTTATCTTCCACGACTTTTCAAAGCTTCTCAATGCTTCCGGAGTGCTATGTGGGTCACTGAAATTTAAAGAAATTCAAGACTCTCGAACGATTCTTCAGACAAGAAATGTCCTCAGACTAACAACAGGTTCCATGTGACCACGCTATCACAATGACAACATCCTTGAAATGCTCTTCAAGACTTGCAACATGTTTCACGTAACTGTGCTATCACGACACCGTCAATCTATTGACATGTGTGATTTTCAATTGGCCACGTGACATTAAGTCTACAATTTTTACTATTTCATTTGCCACGTTGCATTTACATGTGTCAAAAGCATGCCCTTTATTTTTTATCTCAATGGAAGTCATTTTCCATGTCATCTTATTATTTTGAAATTCTCCATGTTTTTGGGCGATTTTGTGGCGGCTAAAGTAAAGTCTCACAAATGTCGGTTGCTCAGACACGTTAAATCCGTATTTAATAGTCACACACATTATGTGGCTGAGGGAAAGGGAACCCACAATAGAAGCTAAAGTTTACCCTCTGTGATTTATTCTAATGCTGTATTTTGTATTTATGTGGATTATATTCTCTTTATTGTCTAAGTTTATTTATCTAAAATAAATTATTTTTTGGAATTAGTCAAATTTAATTATTTCTAAGTAATGAATTATATTTCCAATCAATTAGATCAAGTATTTTATATTGGCGTAGTCTAATTTATAGACAAAATAGTTTTTTCACCAAAATCCAGTAATACAATTTCAAGGTTTTTTTTTTTTTTTTTGTTTCAAATACATTTTTGAATGCATAAATTGATTCAACACCCTAAAAAAACCTTGGCACACTTGAATTATGCAGATTAAACAATTTAAACTCAAATTTTAAAAAATATCTATCAAATTTTGATTAAAATTTACAAAACAATAATCGCGAAAAATATAATTTTCTTCTATAAATTATATAAATTAAACTAACACCTTTTTTATTTATATAAATGGTTCAGAAATATGTTTTTATCAAATTATATATTAAAAAAAATAAATGGAATATTAAATTACCAATAATACTTATTCAAAATTACTCTAGGTGAGTATTTAAGTTTTCCATTGATATCGTATTGACATTTAAAGACATTATTTTAAAATTTAAATGTTTTTTAAATAATTAAAAATAATTATTCTTATAAAAAATAAATTAAGAATTTAATCCATTTAATAATAAATGGAAAGGTAACTCTAAAGAATTTGCAAATTTTTTCAGAGAATCCCCAAAATTAATTGCAATTTACGGATATAATTAATGATGATTAAGCAATAAACTTTATAAAAATGTTTAGAACATATTCTTACCTAACCATCAAGTGAATCATAGTTTTTCAAGTCGTGTCAAATATTTAAGTAAAGTTGAAGTAGAGCATTATGGTTTCATTTGAGTCTTTCTTACTTAATTTATTTTAAAATAACTTTTAAAATTAATATAAAACAAATTTTAAATTAACATAATATAGAACCTTTTAAAAATTAACATATCAAACAAATGGTTATCATTACTAGTAATTTATGAATTGTTTTGTGCTATTAAAAACATAATGAAAAAGGAAATGGTAACATTAATTTTGTTTTAAATTTCATTAAAATTATTTCGAAGAAATAGAATTGTAGATATCAAATATTAAATTTAATTTTAATAAGGATATTTGAGGGTGCTAAATTTAGTTTTAGATTATAATTTTTTGAAATTAAAAAATATGATTTTGGCAAAGTTTGTATGGCTTGATTTTTATGATGACAAGCTACAAAATCTCAGAAACATAGTGTGTTTAACCTTCTTCCTTAAGAAATAGGAGTAAAATATTTTGTGATATTGCACCACTAGATGATGTTTAAGGTACAAATTAGGAAGAAGACTAGAGGTGTTTCTTTTCAGTATCACAGGCTTCTCTTCTCAAAATTTCCTCGAATGCTATGTTTCATCAAGGGATTTGTAGGATAAAGTGGTGGTGTTACCCACAATGTTATGAAACCAATTCACAAAAAGATAGAAAAGATAGATAAATGCCTTAGAAATAAGCTTCTTCAACGGGGCAACCTCCTTTACATTACACAAATGAACAGTTATTGGATGATACAAATGACAAGACCTCCTTTCTATATATAGGAGTCTAAGGGGTCATAATATAACTAGAGCCAACATAACAATAATAATGTAAGGGCACAATAATAACAATAGCGGGCTTCTATGGGGCACAATAATAACAATATGGGGACTACATGGGCACAAAAATATAATAAGGGGGTTGTACTAATAACAATAAGGGGTTACACTAGTAGTATAGGGATGGGGTTGTACTAATAACAATAAGGGGTTACATTAGTAGTATAGGGACTTAACATGCCCCTCTCCTTTAAAAAGTGTGTCCTCAACGCTTGCACAGTTCTTGATGCTTCTGTATAAAATTCTTGTCCTCCCATGTGGAATCTTCAGCGGGTAAGTTCTTCCACTTGATGAGATACTCTGAAATTGATCAATTTCGTAACTGTCAAGGTCTTGTTTCTATGACTGCTCCAGGCTCCAATATGATTTTTCCTTCCTTGTCAAGTTCTGGGAATATTGTTTGAACTATGATCTTTTGCAACTTTTGAATGACTGGCCACACTTCTTCATCTTTCTTCCATTCATCCCTTGCTTTATTTGTCCAATTTGGTTGGATAATAGAAATAGCACAAAACAATGCTTCCACATCCTCATCCTTTCTTGAGAGTGAATCTATAACAACATTTTGCTTCCCTTTTTTGTAGATGTTTTCAAAGTCATAACCCAACATATTTGTGACCCATTTTTTTTGTTCCTCTAAAGATAATCTTCGTTCTAAAAATTATTTAAGACTATCATGATCCATTTTTACCTTGAAGTGTCTTCCCATTAGGCAGGGTCGCCATTTCT
>APFE031482966.1:130425-237890 GCA_000404065.3 Pinus taeda
GGAGGAGCACACGAGATGGTTCTTCATCCAAGAATGATGGTGAAGAAAATCTAGCCTTAGTAAGTAAGGCAAGGAAAGGGAAGGGGAAGGCTTCCCATTTCAAATCAAATTGTTCTCATGGAGGGAAGAAGGGTGACATGTCTAAAGTAAGATGCTTTAATTGTCACAAGATGGGACATTATGTGACTAATTTCCCATCGAAGAAGTCCAAGAAGGGATCCTCGGAAGGATCAGAAGGTGAGGTATTAGCCTCTTAATTTGAAATGGACTTTATCCTCATTTCATGCATGGTGTGATGATGGGTTGTGTCTGGTATCTTGAAAGTGGAGCCTCATTCCACATGACCGATGATAAAAATATATTCAGTGCCTTGGAGGAGAAATATCTCAAGATGCGCATAGAGATGGGTGACGACGGAAGGTATAGTGTTTCAGGAGTGGGCACGGTTGCTTTTAAGAGGGAGCATGGAGCTCCTCTCACCTTGATCGATGTGATGTATGTGCTTGGACTGAAGAAGAACTTGGTATCGGTCACGATGTTGAAGGAAAAAGGCTACGAAGTTGTCTTCAGTAAAGATAAGGCATTCCTAAGACTCATAGACATAGGTCAAACCAAGAGCATAGGGATTCAGGTGAAGAATCTATATAAACTAGAGGTAGATGATTGTGAAGCATTGAGTACGAAAGCAGAATTGGTGCAAAGCCAAGACATTGGCGAGTTGTAGCATAGGTGGTTGGGCCATTTTCATCATGGGGCTTTGAAGATAATGCAGTAGATATCTACAGGACTTCCCAAAGGTAAACTTGAGCAAGTTGACACATGCAAAGATTGTACCTTGGGAAAGTACACCAAGTCTTCCTTTCATGATCAAGACAGTCGAGCAGAGGCTATCTTAGAGCAAGTTCATACTGATTTGTGTGGACCATTATTGACGGCATCCACAACGAAGCAAAGGTATTATGTGATTTTCATTGATGACTATTCTCGTAAATTCTGGATTTATTTCATGCAGAAGAAGGACCAAACTTTCACAAAGTTTTGTGAGTTCAAAGCTTTGGTTGAGAAAGAGTCAAGGAAGAAGATCAAGGCCTTGAGAAGTGACAACGGCAGAGAATATGTCTCTCAAGAGTTTAAGGACTTCTGTGTAGCGGAAGGAATTAAATGAGAGTTGAGGACACCTCATAACCCACAACAGAATGGGGTGGCTGAGAGGAAGAACAAAACTATTGTAGGGGCAACATGGGCAATGCTGCATGACCAAGGCCTACCACTTCACTTGTGGGATGAGGCATGCGACATAGCGGTCTATTTGCAGAATAGAAGCCCGCATCGCAAACTTGGGATGAAGACACCAGAGGAAGCTTTCTCCAGTAAGAAACCAGATGTGGGTTACTTCAGCATCTTTGGCTCATCGGTATATTGCCATGTGACAAAGGATGCACGGAAGAAGCTTGAGTTGACAATAGAGTTGGGAATATTTTTGGGGTACACTGATATGCCTCACAACTATCAGGTGTACTTGCCTACCAGTCGGAGGACAGTGGTTTGCAGGGATATAAAATTTGATGAGCAAAAGGCCATGCGATTTTCCCTTGAGAGGGAGCTCCAACTACATGCTGTGGAGGAACTATTGGTTCCTAAGGAAGATGAGCCTCAGACTGATGCGGAGTAGCCGCATGTAGTGGTTCCAGGAGTGGAGACATCCACTTAAGCAGAGTCTTCCAGAGATGGACGGAAGTGCATAAGAGAAGCTGGCAAATTGTTGGAGGATGCGAGAGAGAATGTGGGAGCACCATCTTCTCAATGCAGACAGGGGAGGTCACCTGAGAGGTACACTGGATACATGACCCTTGATGGGGAATGTGTTGAGATCGAGCCATCTTCCTTTGAGTAAGCTGTGCAACATCCGATTTGGGTTGATGCTATGGTGGAGGAGTATGACTTCATAGTTCGTAACAGTGTTTGGGACGTGGTTCTGAGACCAGAGAACAAGTCAGTTGTGAGTTCCCTTTGACTTTACAAGGTAAAGCAAGCTGCTAATGGTAGTGTGGAGAAGCATAAGGCAAGATTTGTTTCCCGTGGCTTTTCACAGGTTGAGGGGATTGACTATGATGAGACTTTTTCTCTTGTCGCAAGGTACTCATCTATCAGATCTATGTTGGCACTATTAGCACCGATGGGTTGGAAGATCCATCAGATGGATGTGAAGATTGCATTCCTTAATGGCCAGATTGAGGAAGAGGTGTACATAGAGCAGCTAGAAGGTTTTGAGACTTTCGATCATGAGTCGCATGTGTGTCGACTCAAGAGAGTGTTGTACAGGCTGAAGAAAGCACCTCATGCTTGGTACACTAGGATAGACAACTACTTCACTGGGTTGGGCTTCTCAAAGAGTGAAGCGGATGCGAACCTATACCACATCATGGTGAAAGGTAATTTTTTGATCATCATACTTTATGTTGATGATCTCATATTGACTGGTGATGATCAGTTGATCATGTCTTTCAAGGAGGACCTTGCAAGAGAATTCGAGTTGAAAGACATGGGTCTCATGCATTACTTCCTTGGCATGGAAGTGTGGCAGAAGGATGGGGAGTTGTTTGTGTCTCAGGGCAAGTATGCCAACGAGATACTCAGGAGATTCCACATGGAGAAGAGCAAGCCCATGCAGACTCCTCTAACAGGTAACTGGAGGAAGGAGGTTGTTACTTCAAGAGAAGTGGTAGAGGCTACTGTGTATAGGTAGCTTGTGGGTTCACTAATGTACTTAGTGAACACACGACCAGATTTGTGCTATGCGGTGAACCAACTGAGTCAAACGATGGTTAAACCTACCAAGATCTTTTGGAAGGCGACAAAGAATGTATTGAGATACCTTAGAGGCACATCTCAGTATGAATTATGGTACATATAGACAGAGGGAGTGAAGCTACAGTACTTCATTGATGCAGATTGGGTAGGGAGTCCATCAGATCGAAAGAGCACATCAGGAGGTATTTTCAACCTTGGGTCAGCGGTAGTTTCTTGGTATAACTTGAAACAAAGGTCGATTGCACTTAGCTTAGAAAAAATGGAATACATGGCTGCAAGTTAGGCAGCATGTAAGGCCATTTGGATGTGGAAAATCCTAGTTGGTTTGTTTGATCAGAGGATGGATCCAACTGTGATCTATTGTGATAATCAGAGTTGTATCAAACTCTATGAGAATCTAGTATTTCATGATAGGTCGAAGCACATCGACATTTGGTATCATCATCTCAGAGACTGTGTAGCGAGGAGGATCATGTTGCTGCAGTATATTTCGACAGAGAAGTAAGATGCTGACATTTTGACAAAGGCATTGTCAAAGTGTAAATTCGAGTTCCATTGAGACAGGATCGAGGTGGCAGATAATCCCTTTCTTGTTAAGAGGGAGTGTTGAAATATGGCAATAAGAATATTCCAACTTAATTTGTCCTTGAATTAAATTTTGAATTAAAATCAAATTTAGTCTTAAAAACTACTTGGAAATAATTAATTAATTTATTTTAAATTAATTAGTTGGAGAAATTCAAGTTAGAAGTCTTTTTGAAGTCATGCAAGAGTTATCCCTTAAATTAAGGAGATAAGATTGAGTTATATTTGAGTTGTAATCAGTTAACTCAGTTTAATGAGTTAAGTCTAGTTGAATTAGTTCCAAACTATTTGAGGAACTAATAGTGAGTTAATAGTTAGTTGATGCATTAATGCACTCAACTAGTGCTACTCTAGTTAACTGAAGATTCCCTCATCAGAAACTCATGCATGTCTATTCCGAGAAAGACCCAGTTGAGATTAATGTTCAAGGACAATGTACTATCAGTTGCAGGTGTTTTCTCATGGAGAAAACTCATGCATGCAGTCAAGGATTTAATCCTTGAGGATTGTACAGTTTTGGAGAAGGTTTTCCACTTGGTAGAAGGAGAATCATCCACAAGGAACAACGCAAGGAAATAGGAGCTTGGAGGGTAGAGAGGAAGGCTGAAGAGAAGCCAAGATTGTCTGTGAGCATCTGTGAGGATTGTACGGAGAGTTGGCTAGCTGTGAGAGCTAAGGCTTTGTATAATTCCTATGTATTTCCACCTTGTATGATAATAAAATAGTGTGTGGTTTTTAGCTGAGGCTTTCACCAAAGTATTTTCATGTGTGTTGTGTGATTGATTCTTCTTCTTCTGGTTATATTGTTCAACTCGATCTTTAGTCTTCCGCAAATTTATAGTAGAAGTAGGTTATAGTATTATGCTTTGATTTATATTGCATTATCGGGTTAACCTACACAAATTTTCTACAATCAGGAGCAAGTACTAGTGTTATAGATGTGCTTCATGTGCCCGACTTAGGTTTGAACCTAATTTTGGTGTCAAAACTATAGGATAAGGGATATGGTGTCTACTTTGTAGGGTAGAAGGTGTTCATCAAACACCAGAACTAGAAGGAGGTAAACCATATTGAAGTTCATAGCAATAGGTTGTATAAGTAATAACTTGACTCTCCAAAGGAACTATTAAGCAACAACAACAATGATAGAGGTAATAGTGGGAGAGACCTGATTTAACTATGGCATATGATAATGGGTCATTTTACACCATGGAGTAGTCATGATGCTCAAGTAGATAGTGACAAGTGTTCCAAAATTAAGCACATAACACGATGATGTGTGTAGGGGGTGCGTACTTGGGAAATATGCTAAAGCAACATTCCTAATAAGTGACAATAAATTAGATGATGTGTTGCAACTTATACACTCAGATATCTATGGCCTTATGTCCACTAGATATATTAGAGGGTATGCATATTTTGTTACCTTCATTGATGACTACTCTAGGAAGACCTGGATCCATTTTTTGAAGACCGAGGATGATGTATTCAGTCATTTTCATGAGTTTAAAGCTCTAGTGGAAAATGCAACAGGGAAGAAGATCAAGGTGCTTCACATGGATAATGGAGTAGAGTACACATATAATGGCTTTACAATTTTTTGTGTGAAGGAGGGCACTAAGAGGGAGTGGAAACTCCACCCACAACCAAATGGTGTAGCGAAGCAAAAAAATAGGTCTATAGTTGAGGCAACAAAAGCTACGTTATATGACCCGGACATGCCCAAGTTTATATGGGAAAATGCATGTAACAAAAAATGGTTCCTCATAGGGCATTGGGGAAGATAACACCCGAGGAGGTTTTCTCAGGGAAAAATTCAAAGGTTAGTCACTTTATGATCTTTTTCAGTGTAGCCTATTTCCATGTCCTAGATGAGAAACACACTAAGTTGGGTCAAACTATAGAGAAGGGATTCTTTGTTGGGTATAGTGAAACCTAAAAGGCATAGAAGATATATATCCCTAACAGCAGGAATATTATCATGAGACAATAGGTAAAGTTCATGGAGGATAGAGCCTTCAAGAGATCTTACAAGATGCCAGTGGTGATTAGAGTGAGCCAATAGAAGCTCCATTAGTCCAATAGTAGGGGCAACCACAAGGGAAGCCACAGGGAGAACTAAGAGGAAAGTCATAGGGATCTAGTGTAATTACCAATACCAACATAAACTCAGGTGTAAGATATCATGTGAATTTGCAACAGACAAAGCAACAAGGCAAGATGAGGAGTTGGTTGAACCATCCACAACTAGCAGTCACACCAGTAGAGAGGTTCATCAAACACTAAGGGATGCTGAGGAGTTTTTGGGATCTCCTAGGATGAGCAAGAGAGAGCATAGACAACTAGATAGGTACAAAGTGTTGGTTTCATAGGTTGTAGAACCTTCCAGCTATCAGGAAGCTACACAACATTAGGTGTGGTGGGATGCCATGGCAGAGGAGAATAGCTCCATCATGGAAAATGATGTTTGAGAGGCAGTGTCGAGACCTGTAGATAGGTCAGTTGTGGGCTATCATTGGATATATAAGATCAAATATGTTGTAGATAAAAATTTGGAGAAGTACAAGGCTAGGTTCGTGGAAACATGGTATGCACAGAAGGAAGAATAAATTATGAGGAGACTCTAGTTGCTGAATATAATTTCATATGGTTAATTATATCTCTGGAAACATAGATGGGATGACACATTCACTAGATGGACATCAAGAGAACATTATTGAGCGTGATGATAGAGGAGGATGTATATAATGAATAAAAAGAGGGCTTCAAGACACACGAGAAGGGCACACATGTATGCAAGATGAAGAGAGAACTACACAGGCTCAAACATGCTCCCAGAGCATGGTATGGTCGGATTGACAACTACTTGCAACAAATGGGATTTGTCAAGAGTGACACAGATCCCAACCTTTACTATATGTTGGTAGAGGGTGAGCCACTCATCCTAGTGTTATATGTGGATAGCCTCTTTCTGATAGGGTCATCAAAGCTCATAGAGGATTGCAAGGAGAACTTGGTAGTAGAGTTTGAAATGAAGGATCTAGGACTAATGCATTACTTCCTAGGCCTGGAAGTATTGCAGGGGAACATGGATATCTTCCCTGGTTAAGGGAGATACAATACAAATATTATGAAGAGATTCAAGATGTAGGACTGCAGGCCTATGTCTATGCCTATGATTACAATCTAGAGGAAGATTAATGAATCAGAGGATGAGGACATTGACCCAACATTGTATAGATAGCTCACTAGTTCCCTCATGTAACTAGTCAACACCAAGCCAAATATTTTCTTCTTAGTCAACACTCTCAGTTAGTTTATGGTGGAACCTAAGAGAGTGCACTTGACAACAATGAGGAATATACCAAGGTATTTGTGTGGTACAATTGAGTATGGGTTGAGGTATACTCAAGGTAATGATTTCAAGTTATATAATTTTATAGACACAAATTGGGTAGGTATTTCAGTGGATCGAAAGAGCACATCAAGTTGTTGCTCCAGTGTTGGATTAAGTGTTGAGTCTTGGTGCAACCAAAAGTAGAAGTATGTGGCACTAAGCTCTGCAAAACATAGTACATGACAGGTAACATGGCCACATGCAAAGCTATTTGGCTTCGATAGTTGTTGGTGATTTTGTTTAGTCTAAAGTTGGAGGTGACCATTATCTATTGTGAAAATAAAATTTTCATCAGGCTCTCTAAGTATCCATTGTTTCATGATAGGTCGAAACATATAGAAATATGATACCACTTCATCAGAGATTGTGTTCAACATGGAGAAGTCCAGCTGCAACATGTTCCGATAAAGCGGTAGGTTGTAGATATACTTACAAAAGCTCTAGGTAGAACTGATTTCATTTATTTCAGAGAACTAACCTTCATCACTAAGAGGGAGTGTCAGTTTCTGATGGATATATGGTAGCATTAGGCAGGTTTTCTAGTCCTATATGATGCTAAGAGGTTATGGAACACTATATATCCAAAACCCTGAAAAGGTTTCATGAGATAAGCTTGAGGAACACCTTTAATTAAATTAATTTTCCATAATTAAAATATTTCCTAAGTCTAACTTATGAAAATTAGTAAATTAAAGTTAATTAATTAAGGATGTTTGAGATTTCTCTAGAGAATTCTGTTGATGAAGTCTAATTAATCTTAACTTTTGATGGAGATTAAATCATGGTCATTGAGACTCCAGTGAGAGATTATAAGAGCAGGTCAAAGGGCTTGGAGATAACATCAGTGTGATCGAGTTGTGAGAGGCATATAAAGATACCTAGTTTGTAGCCCTCATTAAGGGCGCAATTTGATCTAGGGAAAGAGCATTAAAAGAGGGAGAAAAAAAGATTTGAGAGAAGAGATACGAAGAAGAGATTCTTAGTATTTTTCTAGCTCCATAGTGGAAAGGAAAGGGAGCCTAATTACATATGCATAGGTCTTACAAGTAGTACATATAGCCAGAAACCTCATTGTGACTTATTGGAAGAGCCATAAATCAACAATTGAATGCCAAATCTAGTTCCGGGAGGAAGAGCAAGTGGTTCCAATGATAAAGGGAGGCAAGATGACCGAGTTAGAGATAGTTTCTAGGTAGTGCAAGTGGTCTTAGAGCCACTATTGCACATTCTAGGCAGAGGTACGAGTAGTCAGGAGGGAGTGCAGTGGTTGGATAGAGGCTGAGTTGGCTTGCAGAAGAGATCTAATATCTCTAGTATATTTGGATAACTGTGATCTGTATTTGTCAGAGGATAGCTAGTTGGGCATCCAGTTGTAGTAATTATCAAATTGGTGCATAATAAAATAAACCCTCATCCGTTGCATTAGTTTTCCGTTCGAGGTTTTTATAGGGACATTTAGTCTAAAAATATTGTGTCAATTTTATTGTGTGTGCATCTATTTCCCAATTCCTATTTTATTCTGCAACGTTTTTATTGTGAAGATAATGATTTAATCGTTACTTTCCATAAACAAATAAACCACTAACAATTAAAAGATTAAACTACATTTGATGCTTTCAAGGAAACTTCACATTCCTTTCCCTATCCCTCCATCTTTATTCCTTTCCTAGTCTCTCTCTCTCTTCTGCTCTTTCTCTTTGACACACCCTCTCTAATCCCCCCTCTCTTTTTCCTTCTATATCCATTTCTCTCTCTTTCTCTCTATCTCTACCTCCCTCCCCTCATCTATATCCCTACCTCCCCTCCCCCTTTCCATCCTTTTCTCTCTCTACATATGCCTTTCTCTCTATGTCCTTATACTACAAGGAAAAGACCTTATGGCAAAGGTTTTTGTGGAAGCCCCTATAAAAATAGCTCAAAAATCTATTTGTAGTGAAGGTGGGAGGGTGAATGTTCTAGCAAATGTTTTTTTAATAGTGTGTCTATAATATACAAATGCACTGATTCTTTACTATAGATATATGCACCAGTTCCTAATACAACATGGTGGAATGTGGAAGATTTATTAAAACATAAAAAAAATGGCGCGCTGAATAAAAAAATTCAATGGTGATTATATTACTCGATAGCACCAGAAAAAAGGTTAAATTTACAAAAATGTCAGTTGCAAAATTCATTTTCCCAGTGCAGTGCTATAATGTGACGAAAACCCGATGCTAAACCAGTACACTAATGCCCCGATGCATACACAATATAGTGAACTATCGAAACATTATTTAAAACAATGATTCACTAGCTATATATAACACATTGGTGGTTACACTACTCGATAGCACCGAATAAAGGTTAAATTTAAAAAGTGTCGGCCCTAAAATTATTTTCACCATATCGGTTCTATATCCACTAGAAGCATCAATGTTGGTCTTGTATTAAAATTCCCCAGTGTGTACTTAATAGGAGCATCGCTATTGGGTTTTTATTTTTAAAAAAATGCGGTGCTATATCCCAATGAAGCGCCAGTGTTGTTCATGTATTAAAATGACTTGATCCATCTTAGAAAGAGCATCACTAGGGGGTTTTTAATTTTAAAAAAATTCGGTGCTAAATTCCAAGGAAGCACCAGTGTGGTTCATGTAATAAAACATCCCGATGCGTCTTAATAAGAGCACTGTTATAAGGTTTTTAATAAAAAAAAATGTGGTGCTATATTCCCAGGAAGAGCTGGTGCTGTTCATGTATTAAAATGCCTTAGTGCAACTTAGAAAGAGCACAACTAGGGGGATTTTAATTAAAAAAAAGTGGTGCTATATTCCCATGAAGCATCAGTGCCATTCATGTATTAAACTTCTCTGATGCATCTTAACAAGAGCATCACTATAGGGTTTTTAATTTAAAAAAACCGGTGCTCTTGGAGAGAGTACACAACAATGCTATTATAATAATGCACTGAAACAAGCTTAAATAAAAAAAAATCTATCGACCATAAATTTCATTTTTACCATTTGCAGTGCTATAGAGCTCTGACACACCAGTGCCACTCTTGCCTGATGCAAGTGCCCTACCATTGGTGCTTCTATTTCTCACAATCCTTCCATACCATGCTCAGTGCATGACTTTCCAATTTTCTCAAATGGCGGTGAAATTTGTTTTTATCATTTACGTGTTAACTATGCTTCCTGAAAACAAAATATCTAAGTAGTGTCTATGTTTCTCTCTAATTTAATTTTTTAGTGGATTAGAATTCCACAATACGTCCAAAAATCCAATGTTTAAAATAAAAAAAAAATTCTGCGTGGTGTGTTCGATAGGTTTGGCAATTTGATGTGTGAACTTAACACACCAGGATATTGCTGGTGTGTCTTGTAAATTACAATGCAACAAAGAAAGTTTTAAATTGTACATTGGTGAATACATTTTTAGGTTACTTCTGGTGCATAAGGTTGTCTCGATGCACCACATTGAAAATGTATGTATGCGAACCAAAAGAAGTATGTCATATGTATGTATGACCTATTGCTGGTGCTGTTTTGTCTTTTTAATTGAAAGTTTTGTGTCCATATTTATAGATACATTTTTATTTAATAAAAAATTGTGTTTTATGTATGAGGATGATGTATTTTATATGTCAATCATGTAGCAGAGATGTCAATAGAGGGAGTAGCAGTAGGAGCAGGAGAAAATGGCGGGCCAATAGAAAGTGACTCGACCATGGGAGGCACGAGAGAAGGAGAGGGATTTATACCCTTGCCCTATTACCATAATGACCCGAGCACTCTTGAGAAATGTAGGTATCCTTAAGTAATATGAAGAGGCTACATCCCTCAAGGTGCACTTTGGTTTGTTGGCACTGTTGTCACCTATCATACCTTTTGTGCAAATGTGTCAAATGATGGCTAAAAAAGTGGAGTCGAAGTGTAAAAAGGCAAAGAGGAGAACAAATATCAGAGGATAAAATCATAAGGAGGAAGCCAAAATCTAAAGCCAAAGTCTCAAAACCAAAAGGAAAGTCGAAATCCAAAGGGAGGGCGAAATTTCAGAGGCCGAAATCTAAAGAGGAGTGTCGAAATTCGGGACCCGATCACGTAGGAGCCCTTTATCAGGAAGGTTGGCAAGAAGGCATATCAGAGGTTAGAACTTCAGAGGATGATCGCTATTGTAACCTAATTTTAATTCCTTTTTCAAAAGCTTACGATGAAGAGGGGCTTCGATTTATGTTGGAACTTGGTCACCAAGACTTCAAAGGACCAAGTGTTTAGGGCTAGGGACCGAGCATCAAGAGCTTTGATCCCATCATATGCAGAGGTTATCGTGACTCCAATGTTAATTCCTATTTGTAAACTTTCAATGAAGGATGCTTCTAATACAGGTTGGCACATGGTTGTGAGGGATCCATAGAACTCAGAGCCAAGAGAAGATTTAGAACCTAAGAAGTATGAGCCCTTTGGAAGCAGAGGTTATCGTAACTTCAATGTCAGTCCCAATTTGAAAACTTTTGATGTGAGGGGTTCCGATATAGGCTGGCACATGGTCACAAGATTTCCAAAGGATCAATAATGCAGAATAAGGTGGGACCTCATAACATTTTCCATCGAAATATCGAAGTTTCGTAACTCCTGAAAAAATTCTTCTTTTGAAAGCATTGAAATATTGGAGGAAAGGGAAATAGATAGGAAACCTTTGAAAATCCAGAAAGCCTAGCAACCTTTTCTCTCTCCTCCTCCGAAGACACCTAGTAGCAGATAGTTGGTTTTGAGAAGCTCGCAGGGAAGATTAAGTCAGCTTGATGTGATAGGATGTTGGGTCCCTATAATACTAGTGATTACCCCATTACTATGGTAGTTGTACCCCTTATTAATATTGTTGTGCCCCTATTGCCCCCATATTGTTATTACTGTGCCCCATAGAATCCCTCTATTGTTATTTTTGTGGCTTTATATTATTATTGTTAGGTCGGCTGGGTTTATATGTGACTCCTTAGACTCCTATATATAGAAATGAAGGTTTTGTCATTTGTAATCATCCAAGAATTGTTCATTTATGTAATGTAAAGGAGGTTTCCCCCTCGAAGAGGCTGAATTCTAAGGCGTTGATCTATCTTTTCTATCTTTTCTTGAGCTGGTTTCATAACATTTGGTATCATAGCAAGTTCTAGGGTTTCACTGCTCCAAATAGGTCATCGTGGCATTTTCGCTATAATTTTTTTTTATGTGATGTTTCAGAAGTCGGAAAAAAACCCATTTGAGAAGACATCACACTGTAGCTCGGTTCCGAATTTTAGAGCTTTTTACACTACATTTGTGGAGATATGATCTGAGGAAGTTGGTCTTTTTGCAGACTCCTGAATTACATTCCAAACATGTGACTTGGGGAAAATCGTCATAACTTTCTCTCTAAGCATCGGATTGGAATTTCAAAAAAAGTTATAGAAAGAGGACGGACTGTAGTTTCTTCTAGATATTTTTCAGAGCCAGAGGTCCAAATAGTGACACGTGGCACTTCATACAAGTTCGCTCTTCTGAAAAGGTCTATAATCAAGTCATTGTGGGAGATTTCGCATAACTCTTCCTTGGAGAATCCAATTTGGATCATACTGGTGGCATTGGAAAGAAGACACAGAGAGCTACCACAGGTCGCAATTTCATAACTAGATGTTCTGAAAGTACAAGGATACATCAGAGGCAATATCGAGCTCCTACAAAGAAAAAAAAGGTGTGTAGATTCTTTTAAATTTTTGCTTAAGATTGGTTTGAAAATTTATTTTGAAGGAATTCAAAGGGCTAGTAGAGCATATTATTGGTAACTAATGCCCCGAGGAAAGAAAATGCAAACACCTAGTAAGGAACCTGAAAGCTCTAGCATGACTCATGAAGAAGAGGAAGAAATGCTACATGATATATCAAAATTACAAGACCAAGTGCAAAAATGTCAGCCTCACAAAAGCTAACAGAAGCTAAGATAAATGGAATGGAATCTAAGATAAAGGGCGTGGAAGCTAAGATGGACATTTGGAAGACAGATTTGAAGACAGACATGGATGATTTGAAGATAGATTTGAAGACAGACATGGACGATTTGAAGATAGATTTGAAGACAAACATGGATGAATTGAAGATAAATATGAATAAGTTGCTACAAGAAATGGTCACTAAGGGTGAAAGGGTGGTAAAGGAAACTCATGATGAGAACAAAAGAAATGTTAATCATGATTCCATAGACTCTAATGTTGGATCGAAGACCCACCATATTCCAAAAATCGATATGAGGAAGTTTGATGGCAAGGATCCCGCAACATGGATATTACAGATGGAGCAATTTTTTCGATCTCAATAATGTGCAAACACACAAAAGGTACGTATGGCAACTTTATATTTGGAACCAAATCAGTTTGTATGGTATCAATGGCTTTGCTCTCGTAAACAATTTATCACTTGGGCAATTTTTACGGAAGAATTTATGGCACATTATGAGGATACAAAAAGCAACACTTTTTTTAGCCAATTGATAAGTCTCAAACAAAAGGGTTCAATAATGGAGCACATTGAGGAGTTCCAAAAATTGAACATAAGGGTAAAAGATATTCCAGAGGAGCATAGGATTGATGTGTTCATAGGGTCTTTAAAGGATAATATCCAACATGATGTTCACCTTTGGGAACCTGATTCATTAGAGAAGGCATTCAAGTTAGCAAGAAAATGGAAAGCAAAATTATGGCAACCAAGAAGCATACCACTCACAATGATAAAGATGGAAGTGTTGTGCCCAGCCTTCCAAAACCTATAAGGTTGACACCACAACAATTGGAAGAAAAAAGAGCAAAAGGGCTTTGTTACAGTTTTGATAGTAAATACACTAAAGGTCATAAGTGTGCTGAGAAGAAATTATTCTACATAGATTGTGAAGAGGAAGAAGAAAAGGAGCAAGAAAAGTCAAAGAAGAGGATATACTCCAGGAACAAAGCCTAGATAAAGAAGAAATGAATCCGACCATATATTGTAATGCATTGGCAGGAATTACCACTCCTCAACCCATCAAGATAGAAGGACAAATCAAGAAGAAAAAGGTAATAGTGTTGATTGATTCAGGAAGTACCCACAATTTTATTCATTGTAAGGTAGCAAAAGAATTGAATTGCTTCCTATATCCAGCACCAGAGTGTCAAGTGATGATTGCAAATGGAGGAACAATAAATTGCTCTGAAAATGCCATAATGTCAAGCTATCCATGGGAGAGTATGTATTGACTAGCCCAATGCTTTCCATTCCAATGGGAGGTGCTGATGTTGTACTAGGAGTCCAATGGCTACAATCCTTGGGTACAATAGCTTTAATTTTCAAGAACTTTTCATCAAATTTTCTATGGAAGGAAAGGAAGTTGAATTAAGGGGTATTGCAGGGAAAATGGGAAAGATAATCAGCTCTAATGGTATGACAAAGCTTCTAAAAAAGGAACAAATAGGCGTCATTGCTCAATTATGTTTGCTAGATGTTTCCACATCAGAATCATATATTTCTCTAGATCTCAAAAAAGTCTTGGACAATCATTCCAAGGTATTTGAGACTCCCAAAGGTCTCCCGCCTATTCATGATCATGATCATGCTATTCATCTGATTCCAAGAAGTGTTCCTCCAAACATTAGGCCGTACATATATCCCTATGCCCAAAAGAGTGAAATTGAACGTATGGTTGCAGAAATTCTAGAGGCTAGTATAATTCAACCTAGTCAAGGTTCTTTCTCTGCTCCAGTAGTATTGGTGCACAAGAAGGATGGATCATGGCGCATGTGCCCGGATTATAGGGAGCTCAACAAGCTCACTATTAAAGATAAGTTTCCCATTCCTGTCATTGATGAATTACTGGATGAATTGCATGGATCAATTTACTTCACCAAGTTGGATCTTCATTCAGGATATCATCAAATTAGAATGAAGACTGAAGACATTCCAAAAACAACATTTAGAACTCATGAGGGTCATTATGAATTTTTGGTCATGCCTTCTTGCCTTACCAATGCACCTTCTACATTTTAAGGTTTGATGAATTCCATTTTCAAACCCTTCCTTAGAAAATTTGTGTTACTACTGTTTTATGATATACTAATCTATAGCAAGTCTTGGAAGGATCATGTTGAACATGTTGACAGGGTACTACAACTATTGGAGGAGAAACAATTATATGCAAAAAGATACAAATGTTTCTTTGGAGTACAAGAGGTGGAATATTTGGGTCATATTGTATCTCATGGAGGAGTTAAGGTAGACCCTAACAAAATTAAAGCCATTAAGGAATGGAAAATCCCCGCATCCATAAATCATCTGCGAGGATTTCTAGGGTTGATAGGGTATTATCACAAGTTTGTTAAGAATTATGGGAGAATAGCAGCACCTCTAACAACATTATTGAAGAAAGATGCATTTTCATGGACTCCATAAGTAACAAAGGCCTTCAAACTTCTTAAAGAGGCAATGTGCCAACCACCAGTCTTAGCTACACCAGACTTCACAAAAACCTTTATTGTGGAATGTGATGCTTCAGGAAATGGAATTGGTGTTGTTTTAATGCAAGATGAAAGATGCATTGCTTTTGAAAGTCAGCCAATCAAGGGAAAGTTTTTACACAAAGATATTTATGAGAAGGAAATGTTGGCAATACTACATGCACTTAAGAAATGGTGACCCTACCTAATGGGAAGACACTTCAAGGTAAAAATGGATCATGATAGCCTTAAATACTTTTTAGAACAAATATTATCCTTTGAAGAGCAAAAAAAGTGGGTCACAAAGATGTTGGGTTATGACTTTGAAATCGTCTACGAAAAGGGAAGCAAAATGTGGTGGCAGATGCGCTCTCAAGAAAGGATGAGGATGTGGAAGCATTGTTGTGTGCCATTTCTATTATCCAACTAGATTGGATAAATGAAGCAAGGGAGGAATGGAAGAATGATGAAGTAGTATGGGAACTTATTTGAAAGTTACAACAAGATTCCAGTACATCTAATACATTTAGCTGGCAAAATGATTCGTTATGGTACAAAGATTGCTTATACCTCTGTAAGAATTCGCAACTCAAACACAAAATTCTTATGGAATTGCACACTTCTCCCTTAAGAGGGCACTCAGGATTTTTAAAAACTTACCATAGGGTTATGAAGGAATTTTTTTTGGATGGCCTTAAATCGGATATTCAAAAGTTTGTGGTGGAATGTTTGGTTTGCCAACAAAATAAAGTTGAAACAATTAAGACCCCGGTTCTATTACAACCTTTATCCATTCCAAGCCAATATTGGGAGGAGGTTTCAATGGTTTTATCACAAGTTTACCCAAGTCTGAGGGAAAGAGCGTCATCATGGTGGTAGTTGACATATTTACCAAGTATGCACACTTTTGTGCATTATCACATCCATTTAAAGCTAGTACAATTTCTACTGCATTTATGGAAACCCAAAGATTATTGTAAGTGACAGAGATCCCATTTTCACTGGAAATTCTTGGACATAATTATTTTCTTGTCTTGGTACTCAGTTAGCTCATAGCTCATCTAATCATCCTCAATTTGATGGGCAAACTGAGATAGTAAACAAATGTTTGGAAGGATAGCTTCATTGCTTTGTATCTGATAAAAAGACACAATGGGTCAAATGGTTGCCTCTAGCTGAATAGTGGTATAACACTTCCTTCCATACAACAATAAAAATGACCCCATTTATGGCACTTTATGGATATTAACCACCATACATCACATCATATTTAAGAGAAAATTGTAAGGTTCAAGCAATGGAACATCACATCGAACATCAACAACAATTCCTCCAACTCTTAAAGGATAACCTCGTGTTGGCACATAATAGAATGAAACAACAAGCAAATCAAAATCTCAGCGAAAGAAGTTTTGATGTAGGTGATTGGGTATTCCTATGACTACAACCATATAAACAAATGTCCCTCAAGCAAGCTAAGAAGGATAATAAATTATCACCAAAGTATTATGGTCCATACAAGGTGTTGCAAAATATTGGTACTATGGCATACAAATTGGAGCTTCCTCCAGTGTCTCGAGTGCACCTAGTTTTCCATGTTTCATGTTTAAAGAAGGTTATAGATGACAAGCTCCTAGTTCAAGCAATATTGCTAGAAACTTGACAAGGAAGGAAAAATTATATTGGAACCGGAAGCATTCACAGAAACAAGAACTCAACAGCTACGAAATCAATCAATTTCAGAGTATCTCATCAAGTGGAAGAACTTATCCACTGAAGATTCCACATGGGAGGATCAAAATTTTATACAGAAGCATCCAAAACTACTCAAGCATTGACGACAACACTTTTTTGAAGGAGAGGGGCATGTTAGGTCCCTATAATACTAGTGATTACCCCATTACTATTGTAGTTGTATCCCTTATTAATATTTTTGAACCCCTATTGTCCCCATATTTTTATTACTGTTCCCCATAAAATACCTCTAATGTTATTTTTATGGCTTTATATTATTCTTGTTAGGTCAATTGGGTTATATTGTGACTCCATAGACTCCTATATATAAAGAGGACGTTTTGTCATTTGAATCATCCAAGAATTTTTCATTTGTGTAATGTAAAGTAGGTTGCCCCCTCGAAGAGGCTAAATTTTAAGGCGTTGATCTCTCTTTTCTATCTTTTTGTGAGCTGGTTTCATAACACTCCTTCATCTAATATAGTGCTAGGTACTACCATATTATAGGCTTGTACTATAATCTAGAAAGGCACATAAGATGGGAGGTAGAAAGAAGTCAAGTGACTCCAATCAAAGGAAACAAAAGAACTACTTGGTGGGGGAATTATACAATTTCCCCCATGCTCTATAGGAATAGAAGAAGGACTCTCTTGAACAGCTGAGACGGGAGGGTCACTCTTTGATTCATGAGACTTTGAGGAGATGAGAAGAACATGAGAAGTAAGATCACTATACTCTTCCAGAACAAAGTGAGAAACTGGTGTTAGAGCCAAGTTGACACTCTTTTCAACCAATGGTTGGTTGGTAATAGACACAAAAGAGTATCACTCAAGAAGAGTAGGATGGGCAAGAGATGAACCTAAGTTAATCTCTTTACCAACTGAGAGAGGGTTAGAAGAAAGCTTCTGATAACCAATAGGGAGTTGGGGTTGAGGAGCTGTAAGGTTTTCCAAAACTTTGGAAGCTTTATTCATAAGAGGACAAATGTGAAGAAGATTCTCTCCTTCACATAGTCTACATGGAAATCTAATCTTCCCTTCTTACCATCGCTAGCCAAGAGTGTAGCATCGACATGATATACAGAGGCCAATGGGGATGGTCAATCCAAATGTTGAGACCATACCTCTAAGACTCTGGGAATGCCAAGACAATCTCGGAGGAGATGGTAATCCTTATGCATCTTGCAAGGGAATTTGGCCTTCCATGGAGGAACATAAGGTTTGCCTATAGGAGGTGCATTTGGAGTAACAGCCGCACAGTTGGCCTCTTGCCTAGCTGAATTCTTCTTCTTCATCTTAGCCTCCTGGTTACTAGATTTGAAACTTTCACTAAGAAAAGTAGAAGAGGAAGGTGAATAAATAGGGGCAGATGGTGAGGGGTCAACCTTAGAATCATTGTGACATGGTTCGAATAAAGGAGACGGTGGGACAAGAGTTGGGACACTCGGGATCACTGAGGTCGAAAATAACCAGAGAGGTAAACCAATGGTTAACCCATGGAAGGACAACATTGCCATATAAGGAGCACCAACATTTCGAAAAGAAGGAAAAGGCCCAGGATTCCCTTCTGTGGACTCTGGAAATGTTGCCATAGGAATCAACCCTAAAGAATTACTATGGAAGATAACTTTTACTAGGAATATTTCATGGGATGTTAATTTTAGAACATTGAAACAAAACTTTGCCTTTTCATGTTTTAAGAGTCGAGAAAAGGACAAAAGGTGACTCTATCACTTCTGATTGGAAACGAGCTCGAAAGGACAAGTGCTTGAAGGATATTTTAAGTTTAATGAGTCAAAAAAATCAAATGACTACTTTGGAACTCTAGGCAAAAGGTTTACCAAACAAATTATAAGACTGCATATACACCTTGGTAGTAAAATGAAAGAGAAATGACCAAGGACTTCCTGTATGATAGCTAATCTTCTCAAATGTTGTTTTCGGTGTGTTACGATTTGTAAGGAGGTAGACTTGGCTTCCTATGGATAACAATATTCCAACCTAGTGGGGTCTCCCATCATATACATGATGGTACAGGGAACACACCTCTGTACTAGAACTTATCGAATCACAAAAGCAGGAGTCACCCAACCTTAGTGAAAACAACATCGACTAGGTTTAAAGACATCAAAACAAGTCTCTAGCCTCGACCTCTAGATATATGAGCATTAATTTCGAATGCATTTTTAGATTAATTCAATAAATTTTAGCAGTTTATCTTGAATTAGATCTCAGTTTCAAGGCCCTACCGAATGTATCTTCAAAAACTCCTAGAATGCAACTAAATGAGTAAAGGAACCATTTCTTTTCAATGAAGTGCTAACTAAAGAAAAGTGAGAGGTTCACTTCAAAGCAATCAAAGCAACAAGCAAGCAAATGCAAGAATGGTACTTTACGTTATTTCGCAAGAAAATGAATCAAGAGGAAATAGAAATTCTTCTATCTTTCACTAACTTGCAAGTAATCTAATTAAGAAAATGAAAAATACATCCTTTGCTTTTCAACTTCTAAATGTCAAAAATTTACTAATGCAAAAGATTTTTCTCATTTCCTAATGCAAAATGAATGCGATATTTTGATTTTTCGAATAGATGACAAGAAACCAAATGAAAAACTCAAAACAATGCTAGTTTTAAGTCTTTTTCAAATGAAATTATTCAATAACTAAAGAGAAACATTCTACTCAGAAACTAATCAAAGAATTAAAACAAAGAATATGTATCTTTTTGCAAAAACTTGAAAGCTTTCTAACTCACTGGGAAGCAGTGTGATCTATGCCAAAGTGATGGAAGGAAACCAAACAAACAAGACTTGAAAGTTTTGATAACCAAATGTCATATACCAATCATGTAGATGAAAGAACAAGCAGTAAGGAAAAGCCTCAAACAAAGCAAGGGATCATTTCAAACATAGCTCAAAGGTTCAAATGAACAAACAACCCAAGAAAAATCTAATGCTTCAAGAAACCCTAAGGCGAACAGGTGACACAGTTCAAAAGGAGAAATCTCAAAGGAATGAAACCAAGAGTCCAATATTCTAGCAAACAACACTTTGACACACAAAAAATAGGCAAAAGACAATCTCAGAAGGATAGGACACACTGGCCAATCAACAAACATAACTTCAAAATTGAAACCTACAAGAATCTTCGAGAGCATCAAAATGACAACATGCGTCGACAATGAAAAGTTGCACCCGCTAACTAGCAACTTTGTGACATTGTTGCATAAGTACACTAATCAACAACACCGAGCCTATTCTAGAGCCCTTCGCAACTATGAGGTGATTTAATAGCACATAACATTAGAAGGCACAACTAATTAAATAGAGCAGACGTGACCATAGTCGTGACTGTCATAAAATAAAAGGCGACGAGCTCGAATCAAAGGAAAAAAGTAAAAATTCAGCTGAGGAAAGGCTAGACCTATCACTTATGATAGAGAGAATACTATCAGGAGTAGTCAAACAACCCAAAATATGAAGAATTCTACCCAGAAAGTAAAGGAGACAATAGACAAGCAAATCAAAAACAAATCAAGAGACAAAATACACAGTCTCCCCAGTATGGTCGACAACTTGTGATGCAGGTAAGTTCCCTTTGTGGACAGAGGCAACCCCTCTAGCCCTAGAGTGGGTCTAGTCATAGCAAGAACAATATCAAAGCAAATTCCCTTAGATAGTTAATGTCATGGAGGCCTACCTTCAAATCCTCATTTGATAAAGTGCTCATTGTGTTGCTCTAGCTCTCATTCTAATCACTTTTGTACCTAAAAAAACATACAAAGAACAACAACAAACATAATAGAATACAACAAAAATGATCTACTTAAAGGGTCAAGGAACTTCAAGCTATCAATATGAAATTTGGCATAAGATATAGGAAATAAATTGTTGATTTGTGTTAATATGAACTGAAGTAAAACTTACAACCATGCCTTGACGTTGTAGGTCACCTTGAAGGGTCCTATCAGCATGTCTCCACAAGCATTCACTCATGAATTGTCTCCAAAGTGGATGAATAACTCTCTCTCCAACCCAAAAGGCAAAATTATGATGCTAGAACACTCATACAATCATGCCAAATGCACACAAAACTATCCCAGGCTAAGTTACATTAGAGGCTACTTCCGAACTCTCTCTAACTTCAACTCTTACTCTTGCCACTTAACCTGAATTAGCAGATCTCAGCCATGAAGGAGATATTTATAAGAGGAGGAGCCTCCATAAGGGATCGGAGAAAGAGCTTATCCATTTAGGAGGTTTCACAAAATGTGGAACAACCATCCCAAGGGAAAGAGTCGAGCTCATCTGATCCAACAACCAACCCTAGGACTGTCCATTGACAATTTGTTAAAACAAACTCGCAAAAAGTAGCTCATCACGAGTGAAACACTAGGACAGAGTGATGATGTCACTAGGCTTAGTTCAATCTGGGGAATCTTCGCGGTGAAATAACTGATGACCCACAATGACCCAAAAACATAGGTTAGAAAGGGTCTGCTCCAAGGGTAATGAACTGAGGTATTCTTCCCGATTTGAAAAGGAATATTTTGACACATATTTTGCAACATGACACAAATAATATGTCAATAACAAAGACTGGTAGTGTCTAGGATCAGGGAATGCGGGGTCAGTGACAAAATACTGTGTAACTCTGTTGGCCCAGAAAATTGTACAATGCAACAACTGAGCCTACAACCATTGCTAGCTGAGATTGTACATTACACAATTCTAGCAGTCAACAGCTAAGATGGGTTGTGCATTGTAGAGTTCCAGCAGTCAGTCAGCCTCCTGACAGCTTGGATTGTGCCTTGTGAAGTCTTGGCAATCAGTCTCCCGACCTCATGGAAGATATTGCACAATCTTCATGATTAGTCACACAGGTATGTTGCAAGTCAGTTCTCAAGTTCATTTTGGTTTTCAACTAACAAATTTCTTTCAATGAGTGTTTCCATGTCTCTAGGTATTATAGGTGTTCATCTGCCTCTCAACAATATAGGTACAATGGTTTCCAGGAGAGCAGAGTCGAACACACCATCCCAAGCACACTTGGGGATGCAGTTAATGAAGTGTCTATGAACTTGCCTACCTATGAAGACATCAAGTTATTCATAGACAAGGACATGAAGATATGATGGCAAAAATATGACAACAAGCAGCACCATGAACAGCAGTTGAAGGTAGTATAGCAGATGCAATGAATGCAAGAGGAAGGTTGTTGACAACACTAAGGCGAGACAAATTTTCAAGCTCAATCAGATCCACTTGTGATGAAAGGAACTTTGGAGACTTAGGATATGAGGTGACGAGGTGACATGAAGATCGCATGAAGACAGAGAATGAAATGAAGAAGGAGTTGCATGTGCTAAAGTAGAAACTCAAGGAATAACATGAGCTGCATAGAAAAGAGAATGAGTTGCAACATGAATAGGTACAACAATGGGTGCAACATGCACTCACAGATGAAACTGCACCCATACAAGTTGAATATCCATTCCAGTATCTTGCATGGAACAAACATGGTGAGAAGTGTTGTTGATCACATACAAGGGAATTCAACAACATGCATGTCATTATGCACACGCATGTGATCCCAACATTGAGCACACTCACTGAGGCAAAGACAAGAAGCAAGTCCAACTGGAGCTGAACATGTAGTTGAAAGTTAATGCATGTGACCAGGTCCAACACACACTCAAAGATCAACATGGATGCTATGCATTAGTGTGTTGCTAGTTTGGCCGCACCCAAGAAGACCATGTGCATGTTAAAAGACAAGTTGGATGGAGGAGCCACACCAATGCACCTAGATGCAATGGAGGAAAGAGTTTGCTTCAGTGAGATGTCACCATGGAGTGTATGCACACCATCATGGACAACCAATCTTGGCATAATCTCACCACCTTCACCATTAGAAGCATGTCAAATATTTGGTTTGACCACAATGGATCGAGTGCCAGTGATGGCTTACATGGCGAAGCTCAATTTGTTTTGTCTCACATGGGAACATGTGCATTGTAATGTAAAATCTTGTCAAGTGGAAGTTCAAGTGTTGATAGGTGGATGTAACATTCATAGAGTAGATGAAAAGTCATGAGGGTATATAAACTGTGACAAAGGGGAATGTCAAGGGTCACCCAACCCTTTGCTATAAATAGAACCTCATAACTCATTGTAAAGGCTTTTAGTCAGCCATTCTTCCAATAACACTATCCTGGAGAGAGCTCGGATAATATTATAATGAGACTTGACTTCTCCACTACGCAGAGCTAGTATATCTCTTTGGAGGAGCAGGCAGTTGTGGCTGTAAGGTTCCATTGTCAGAACTAGTGGTTAGACATGGATGTATTGTATGACTGGAACTTACACTTCTTAATATAACAGAGCCAAAACATTTCATGCATATCTTGTATTGTATTCTATGCTATCTGGTTTACTCTAAATGATATATGTACTTTTTTGCTTACACATGCATGTATGCACTTTTCTATGTATGTATGTATGAATCTTTCTTAAACATGTTGTTAGTTTAACCATGACTTTGGATTGCTAGCTAACTTTCCTTCCATGTTGTAATGCATCTTTGCTCGTGTGTTCCCTTGTTAACTATGTGCTATCACAGTGTTCCAGGGGGCGCAGTCATGTCAACCCCCGTGTGTTATAACCTCTCATGTGCCTTCCTTGGCTCACTGTAATTATCACACCCTTGCTACCAACAAAGTTATCTTACTTGCCTCTATGCGAAATAACGATCAAGGAATTATCATACGACCCACTGCTGGGACTCCTACAAGAAACAGTGTGAGGTCTAATTGTGAATTCTTACCAGGGAGATCCCCTTACATGTTGGTGGGTCTAGCACCATCAACCAAACCCATGTAGGTGAATTCTAGAAAGTAAAAATAAAATGTACATTCTAGAAAGATAGTTGGTAGAATATTTCCCAAATGAAAGCTACCATTTGATGATTATTTGAACTAAAACCCTCAGAAGATGCATTTCCATCCTTTTTCTCATTGTAACCTAATCTCTCAATGAAAGAGTCTCATCCTCCTCTTATGGATCTGAAACTTCCTCCTCTTGGTCTATAATATGACTAGAGGGTAGAGGGATTGAGGAGGTCATAATTCAAAGAAAATAAGCTTATGTTGCTGGTTTGAGATTGGAAATCTTGTCATCTAAGGAGGATATTGAAGGCATTTGGTAGGGACCTCACAGCAACAAGGTGAAGGTTGTAAGGCTCCTCTTAATCTTTGATTAATACAAATGAACACTTTCTCCCATTGATTTTGTCTAATTGGAATGATGAATAGTTTACAATTGTTTATTAAGGAAAATTCAACCCCTAATTTCCTTGATCATTAGGCTAAGTTGTTGGGATTATTATATCACATGCGCTTTTGATCCTTTTATGGTTTATGTTTGCGGGTCTTATCAAGCATTGAGGAACTACATAAGGTCACAACAAGGGATCTTCATCGGGAATTTCGTGAAGTAGGTAAGAGGCTCATCTATTAGCTATAATTTTTATAATTCGAACAAGTTCAACTTAGGGAAAGAGTCAGTTCAATTATCCTGATTGTTTCTAGTTTCCATTTAGCCTATAGGGAGATTGCTCTTGTCTGTAAGAGGGATTGTCTAGTGTAACAATATGGCCCTGCACTTTGGCTCGCATGGGTACTCTATGGAAACGCTTGTTGATTGAACAGAGTGTTCCAAAATTGATAAGTGGTGGGGATCATTGAAGACACTCACGATCCCATTTTCTCATGTCGGCCTACCTCAGATCATTTCATGGCCTTGAATTTTGCATGTCCTAACTCACCCGTCATTTTGGGAATGAAGGGAACTGGAAAAAACCTTTTGAGCATACACACATTTCGGGAAAACAATAAGGTCTCTGGAAAACCAAAAGAAATCTATTTGTAAGTAAAATAAGTTAGGATCCCTCATCTTCTTGGGCTTATATAGCCACCTAAAATAAGTGCAAATAAGCATAGACAAATAAGTTCCATTGAGAACATAAAATAATAAGGGCTAAAGGACTGAGAAAGGCTTCCTGCGTAAAGAGGTGAGGAAACGACTCCATCGGGGTACTGACCAGGCTCACTAATAGCGGAGCAACATTCACGATTTATAGGTAGTGACTCCACCAAGGTACTATCAAGGCTCATTGGCAATGGAGCAACACTAGAGTACTGTGACTATTATATGGAAAATAATTAAAATCTCATATCATTACTTCAACTTCCTTTCCTTCCCGGAATGACAGTAATTGATGTCCTACTCCATGTGTCAAAGGCCATATTTCCACAAAATGAGGATAGATGGCCAATGTAAAAGAAGAGACCCAAGTACCATGGGTGGGACTTGTAACTCCATGAAAGTAATGCTCTACTGAAGTCCCCCTTAATCCAAGAAATAAGATGTCTCTAGATCCTAGAGTTCTCCTAGTGAATAACCAATTGTTGTAGCCATTGCAACAACTCCTCCAAAATTTCACACCTTTAAATATTTAGGAGCCCCTTTTCCCTTACAAGAGTGTCCCACATCCTTAGAATCAGTTCAAAAGCAAGAGAGATCTGAAAGCCTCGTTAGAACCCAAGGCTTTCTTTCAAATCTAGTAGGACATGCGACCCATGTGACCCGGTCAACCCAGGTCACATAGGTCACACTGGTCAGATCCTCAAAATCTATGACCCTTGTGACCTTTGCGACCATGTGACCAACAGGTGGTTGGGTCACATAGGTCACATCTCCACATTTTCCGACCCTTTTGACCCAACGACCTTCATAGGTTGCAAGGTCATGCTCCTGTCCCATACAAGGACCCTCGAACTGTGCGACCCCCGCACATGCGACCAAATCTATAAAAGTAAGTTGCTCCTGCTCATTTGTAATGAATTTGATTGGTCGCATGAGGAGCAAGGGAGGATTGGGACCTAGGGTTTGTGTGTGCTTTTCTCTAGGTAGGTGACTTTTCCCCTTCCATGCAATCATTTCTCCATCCAAGTGTTGCCCTCTTCTATCTCGACCCTAAATATTCCGCCCTAGAGGGGGTTTGTATCTCCTTTTTAGCCCAATTCTTCACCTCAAACCTCAAGCCAATGCATTTGACCTCATGCAATCCTTGTGCCTCCATCACAACCATTCCTCGCCATTAACCACCCCTTGTTTCCCTCATGAGCTTGACCACTTGTTCTTATGGAGATATAGACAAACCCTGGAGCCCTAAAATGCCCTCATTGTTTAGTGAAAACCACTAGTCACATGCCCTGCAACCGCGATAGCCCAAATCTTGTGACCCTTGTGACTTGCGACCATCTCGACTGCATGATAGCCCAAACATTGTGACCCCTATGACCTACAACCATCGCGACCTAGTGACCACCTTGACCACTCCGACCTGATGACTATCACGACCATGTGAACTGGCGACCATTGCAATTATGCGACCTCGCGACTTTGCAACCCCTCTTAACCTGCAACCTCGTGACCTTTCTTCCCAGTTTTCCCATGACCCCACAACTTATGACTTCTACGCTTGGTCTCTAGGTCGTGTTTCTTCCCTGTTAACCCTTGTGACCATTTTCCCTTGCGACCTACCTAAAAGATCCTTTTACAGTAGTGGAATCTAATTTGTTTTAAGTAGACTTCGTCATTATTTTATATGCCATCGATCTGATCGTGGGATTGTTTTTTCAACATGCCAGGTGACGTTGATCTCAAGTGCATCTCCATCTCCTCTTTTGAAAATGAGATGGCACCTCTAACTACAAAGACAACTTGTAGAAGCTTGGGAAGTACTTCATTGGAGATCTATCAGTATGAGGAGCCACCCATTTATGGAGACATGGCCTACAATATCAGAAAGACCTCAAGGCTCAGTATAATGTTTATGAAGATATTTCGAAGACGGACATACCAGAAACTCAAGAAGATTTCCCAGTGTACCAAAATGTCAAGAGGTCTAAACTCCGCAAGATATATTCTCACCATCTTGTATTTCCATGCACTAAAACTATTGAATGGATCCTACATAACACTGACATAGATTCCTGGATGGTAAGGGACCATATCATGCACCTTTAGCTGCGATATATTCTACGGATATCGCCACTTACTATAGGCTTCCTGAGAAGAAAGAGACCTTCAATACCCAGTGGATCTCCACCCTTATGATACCGACAAAAGACATCTTGAGGGAATGGTGGAAAGACCTGTCTAAATTCCAAGTTAAAGTAGATCAAATGTATAGGACAAAGGCACTAAGAAAAGTCTACCAATTGATTTCCACCATAATGTGTCGCTTGTATGGCAAAGAAGACTGTGACATATTCCATAGTACCTGGGTCCCCCTCATGCATGTTATCGCCACCCATGGAATAGTATTTAACTCGATAAGTATTCTCGTGTTAGCCCTAAGGAAAAACATCATTTCAACAAAGAATATGGAGCCAGAGCAACCACCAGAATTATACATGGCTTCATAACTCCTAGATGTCATTCGTGTGAGATGTCATTTCAATAATTGGATCCATAAGTGGGAGACATCTATAGTCAGGCCTATACACCACCACTATAAGATCTTCTGGGATACTTCTTATAAGGGTATGATAGATGTCCTCTCTGAGTCTTTTATCACCCCTCTGTATCAGTGATTATGCGGGGAGGAGCCCCCGTGCATGTTGAAGAGAGCTATCGAAACGGTTGTCAAAGTAGCACACTGGTTCTCCATCAAGGAGTGTATGTTCATCAAAGTTTTTAGTACTCATAAGGCCCCTCATGATCTACCTATGTTTTTCATAGATAAAGTGCTCCTTCGAGAACTGTGCTACCATATGATGCAAGGATTTTCAAAGGTATTAAGCAAAGGCAAGAAGAAAGTATGATTGACCTTTCCACTCATCATCAGAGCATATGTGGTTGAGAACTTCAAATAAGTGGAAGTAGAGGTTGAGGCTTTGAAAGTTAGTCACTTTGTAAACCTCAACTATCATACTTACGACCCAGAGAAATCCATGGATCACCACTACAAGAAGAAAAAATTTTAACTGGTCATATTTGCACACTAGACAGGACCATGAAGACAAGGTAAATAATTGGTATAATGTTACTAAGAAACTCAACCCTAAACAACAGTAGGAAAGGGATGAAGAGCTCCACGAGCACTCCTAGTTAAATCTGAGTCTTCAGGAGAGTGCCTCCATCCTGAAGAAGAAACAACAAGAGACATAAAAAGCCTCTGGGAGATATGAGAAGAAGAAATAAAAGGAGGATGAAGATATTCCTAGTGACCCAGAAGCAGCAGACAGTAACCAAAAAATGGAACAAAGGAATGTCGCCCTAGCAAGGAAAAATTAGGAACTCAAGAGTAAAAGGGAACAAGACCTCAAATAGGCTCAAGACTCTAGTGACTAGGGTCAACTAGAGACAAAGAGGTGATAGGAAGAGGAGGATAAGAAGAAACAACTAGAAGAAGAAATGCAAGAGGAATGAAGGACCCAGGAAGAAGCTGAGAAGAAAAGAAAGCAAGAGGAACATAGATCCAAAGAAGAGGAAAAAAAGAAGAGGCTGAAACAAGAATTTAAAGAGGAAGAAGAAAAGCTTAGGAAGGATGAAAAGCTCAAAAGGAAACAAGAGCTAGCATAGTAAGAAATGAAATGAATAGAAGAAGAATAGAGGGCTAAAAGGGAGGATGAAAGCAAGAAATTTGAATGGGGAGAGACCAGTAAGATGTTTGAACTAGACATGGAGAAAGATGAATTACTCCCATTAGATGTCCCTCCTTCCACTCCCCTCACTGGAGGGCACCTTTGCTTGTAAGAGTGGGGCTTCTCAGAGGAGAAATAAGAGGAAGTCTTAGATCTCACCAAGCTCACCTTTGATCAAGTTAGTTGCAAAATCATGCAAGAAAGGAAGAATTTGTGTGTCATAAACCCAACAGAACCTTTTTCTATCACCACAGCCAAAGAGATTGTGCCTGAAACCACTATGACCCTAGAGATAATATCCTTGCCGGGTACGAATTTCATAAGTGCCATGGATTATAATGTGGCACACATGAGCATGCAGATTATAGACCTTCAGAACAAGATTTATGCATCAGAACAAAGGGCCAATAGAGAAAAGGAAGCTAGGAAAAGAGCTAAAGAATAAAATGTATCCCTTTGGTTGATTCACTCAAGCACAATGGAATTACAGTTAGCAATCAGACGAGAGGCAAAGACCCTAACAAAAGCTATGGTAATGGTCTATGAGGAAATGTTTAAGCTACACCACACAGTGGCCCCAATTTTGGCTATGTATGCCTGCACAAAGGAGAGATCCATGATGTTGAAGGAGGCTTTGGTTGCTCTGGATAGTATGCATGTGCTGTCTATCAAGTACTTAGGAGAACCAACAGTAATCCCCAAGAAGGTATGGATCACCATGCACAATTCCAAGGTGCAGCTCTACATTAAGATCCAATAAAAAATTTATTAGCCAACAATGCAGATAGGGTGTTAGACTCATCCAACATTGTTTTAGTGGCCTAGAGTCTATGATCCAAATTCATGGAGTTCCATCCATTGGGGAAGTTGGACATGTAAGGAAACATGAATACATCTCAAGGGAAGTGCAGAAATTCATTGATACATACAAATAGGAAAACCTCATAGAATACCTACCCATTAATAAAGAGAACATCATACGCTATATAGTGGAACTAGTAAGGATGTACACCAAATTGGTAACTTTGAACAATAAAGTGAATGCCAAGAGGACCACCCTCATTCCAAATGCACTTGAATGCCTACACATTCATGATGAAGATTAGTTGTAGATCACTCGTATTGTAGCCGAGTACAAGCTATGGCACACATACTTAACAGAGAAACTCAACCTAGACACCAAAGAACTCATTATTATGAAATTGATAGATTAGATTAGCAACACATCTTGTGATTTTTTGTAATTAGATAGAATAAGAGAGTTTTGTTTTGAAATCTAGTAGGTGATAAGGAAGTCCAAAAGTCACCAGGTAGTTGAAAGGTCATGAGGAAGTCCAAATGTCAAGGGTAGTCCAAGAGTCACCCTCATTCTATAAATATATCCTCATGATACATTGTACTAGAGCTTTTTTATTTGGCTGAGGACTTTTGGTACACATTGTTTGAAAGAACTTATGCTCTTCCAATTGATACAAGGAGTAATTACATGTTCCACTATTGGACTCTACAAATCATTTGTGCCATATTTCCATGAGTATTTTCGCTCGACGGATCGAATGTTCATGAGAGCTATTTGATATATGGTATGTTCATGTGTTGTCACATACTACAAACCTTTTTTGGTTAAGTGTTGATGGGATATGATTTTATAACTTTATTCTTATATTGGTGAACTATTTTGTTGATATTTGCATGGTCTATCATTGACTATATGTTTACTTACACTTATAGATGTTTGATTATTGTGGATTGTTTTACAATTGTTAATCATTTTATTTTAATGAACATGAACCTTAATTGAAGTTTGCTGGCAATTCCTTTGTGTAAGGTTTGTGTTGTTTACAATCTCAATATTCATGGTATTTGCATTATTAAATATTTTTCAATTATTTCCTTGTGTTATTGAATTTCATGTGTTCAATTAGGCCTACATTCCATTCATGTCTGAAGCAAACCTAAAGAATTTGAATGGTAGTCGAGCTTACATACCAAAAGGGATCCCTAAGTTAAATGGTGCAGGGTCTAGTTGGGATCCTACACCAAGTAGATCCCCTTTTCTATTGGTGAATAATTCTAGTCTGTCAATAGAGTGGTACACGGCTGCTTCTAAAACTCATAATATGCAGAATTCTTCAGTGCTTCATTCTTCTTCTTCATTTCTTCAAATCTTGGAAAAATACTTTGTTTTCTTGAAGAAGGGGAGGAAAGGGAGTTAGGGACTACCTCTTCTGCATGTTGTAAAGAATACATAGGATTGCTTGATAGTACAATTATAGTAGATTCCTTTAGATTTATGACCTCTAATGATTCTTACTCTACATTCATTGTTTTTCTTATTTTAAAAAATTTGTTGGGCACAACCCAACTTGGCCTAAATTTTGCCGAAGACTCCACATTTTTGGGAGTAGAGTCAGAAGTAAAATATGTAGTGAAGTGTGAATTGGACTGCGTAGTGGAGTAGCAGAGTGCCAAAAGGAGGCCGTGCAACAGATATACTACGCAGTATATGGACCTAGGTGTAGGTCAAAACCTCTCCCTTTTTGTAAAAAGCATAAAATATTGTAAAAGTTGATGGTTTTGGACCATAGTCCCTTCTATTTTGGAAACCATGGTATTTGGTCCATGGTAATCTAGTAATGCAATTTCTCATGTAATAATATATATAGGGACGAATAATAAATAAGGAAGGCATCGAATTGATCCAGATCTATGTTTATGGTGATATTTTTGTGATCTGTACTTTTTAGAAAGGGAAAGGCTCTGTAGCTGGGTGTGCGAAGGCCTAGGTTTGCAACTTAGTGCACTGACCATCTATAGCTTAGTGCGCTAGCGCACTAAGCCATCTACATCTTAGTGTATAGACTGTCTGTTTAGTAAGAAGACAACCTGTAATTGCGTGCATAGGAAATAATTGTTTGTTGTACCAATTCCATATTATAAGCAACATTCCCTATGGATATAGTCCCACATTGGGATGAACCAAGGTAAAATCTATGTATCATGTGTTGATTTTCTTATTATCTGGAATTTATTTCAGTACTGTGAAGTTTATGGATGTTTATATTATGTTTAATTGATGAATATAATTCTGCAATGTAATATATAAGTGTGAAGTAGTTCATGAGTGCGAAGTAATTTGTAAGTGTTAAAGCATAAACAAAATACAAAAGTGCCACAACGGAGTATCCCTTAGGCTACATAATCCTAGTTTTGCAACCTCCCATAGTCACTTCGGGTGAGACTGTGACTTACTTGCAGGTCGTTGCTGAAAGGGCTAGTGATTCAGGGTTTTGTTGGTGCGTAATAAAGTCTGAACCTGGGTCAACCCAACTTAAGGCAACAAAATTTAAATTCTATTAGTCTAAAACCTAAAATTATAGGAGACATCCTCTAGCTTATTCTTTTTAATTCTTTTTCCTTTAATCTTCGAATCTCTAAAGCTTAATGACTATAAATATTCTCCTCAATCTCTTGCAAAGTGGTTTCCTCCCATACCTCTTGACTTTCATACTACTCAATTTATGGTTTTGATATGTGAGTATAGGGAGTTTCCTTTTGTTCAATTCTCATGGATGAAATTACCCTAAGAAGGCCATAAGGCTCGTTGAAACTTATCTTAAATTTCATCTGTCTCAATAAATTCCCAACGTCATTTTCTACTACTCTAGTGTTAACTATGAATGGATGAACTTGAGATTTCAATTTCAATTGGGCCTTTCACTTCTTAGACACAAAATGAAATTCATCCATTCTCATCCTCTCCCCAATGAACTCTAGAGAAAAAATCCTCATGGGAATGAAAATTGGTAGTTTATATGGGGTAAATTCACAACCATAAACTCTAATTTATGTAAATGATGATAAATGTACCAATATCCTACTTTTTATTGTTCATTAATATGCAAGATTCTTTTGATTTTTGTATATATTCTTGGAAATCAATCACTGCTAAGGAGAAAAAATGAAATATATAAAAACTAATTCATAAAATCATTGAAAGAATGCCCCTTTGAATTTTTCCTGATCAAAGAAGTGAATTGGGTGAAGGATTGTGGTCTTCCCCATGAATCCAACTTTTGTAGTGGGATTTTGAATATTTGTATACCAATATTTATTTATTCTTGAAATATCCCTCAACACTAAATTTTAGAAACTATTCATTGATAACATCTGATAAAAACTGGCTAAAATTGAAAAGGACCAAGAATATATTTACTTCATCAACCCATTGATCACTTTGGTAACCTAAGAGACAAAACACCATATAAATAACATGTCTGGACATTTCTAAAAGATAACAGAAGAATATGGTGGACTGGTCGGAGGCAATTCTAAACTTTCAAGTAAAAATGACTCAAAAATATGAGCTTACTGTTGAAAGGTAAGTTGTTGATTTATTTCAATGAGTGAGTCAGCTAAAAATGGATGAACATAACTCTGAGAGTTTATCTAGAAATATTTACAAATTTATTATGGGGTTATGGAAAATAGAATCACATATTTCGGGAAATTATGGATCTTTGGCTTTATAGGTAGTGGCTTTCACACTAGGTCACAAATTCAAGGAAATGATGGGTTTGGGGGAAATGAATTGGAGTAACATGGACTCCCTAAAATTGAATTCATCACTATCATCCTTGAGCCTCTGGAATAACCAATATTTATTTCATGCAAGTTAAATTTACACTGGGTCTCTATGATTTAAAATTGAGCATCTGTTAGAGGGAATTCTTCTAAATTAGGCACATGGGGTTGAATTGGGATTTCAATGGTTAACCAATATTTATTTCATGCAAGTTAAATTTACACTGGGTCTCTATGATTTAAAATTGAGTATCAGTTAGAGGGAATTCTTCTAAATTAGGCACATGGGGTTGAATTGGGATTTCAATGGTTATCTTAGATTTACCCCATTGATTTTCCATTTTGAAAATAATAAGAATGGAGAATGATTGAAAGAGAATACCCACTGAATTGGTGACTAAAAACACTAGTAATTTTTTGCAATCTGGAGATTTGGTGTCACTAAGTACTCTAGAAAGAAATGGTTGAATGAAGAACAATGCACTTGACAAAAGTTAATTGGGATTTACAAATGGGTTTGAATAGGTGTGGTTGAGTATCTGTTATTGGCGCATAATTAAATGATAATAGGGACATTAACAAGAGAGTTTTAATAATTTAACTATCAAATGGTTAACTTATTGGGAAATATATTAGAGGCCAATTTGGCATAAATGTTGGTGGTGTGACTGAATAGCGGGAGTAATGGTGGAGTGGGGAGGTGGTTTTCATGGGGTGGGGGGGGTAGCAAAGGTAAGTGGTTTATGGAGGGCAGGGGATCCCGCAATCTGTTAAATGTTGAGACGTCATATTTTATGGTAATTGTAAAACCATTTTGTAGACACCCACTCCCCCCGTTTCATTAAGTGCCATGGATTTGGTGGGGGGGGGTGTCGCAAATAGTTATTTCCGATTGATCTAATTGGTGGCGAACTGAAGTGTCCAAAGCTGCTCAGACAATAACTTCTTCAGCCACACTTTTATTTTTTTAATAAAAATAAAAATTTAAATGAAAAAATTGCACGTATATCAAATAAGGTGACATTTTAACATACACTCACTTTTATTACAAAGTGCATGAAAAAAATATCTTAGATATATATATATTCTGAAAGTTATAAAATCTAAAAGATAAATTGCATATACAAAAATAAGTTACAACAATGTCAATCCCTTAAGGATAGGTGCACACATGTGCTTAAAGTGACATTGAGATGGAGAGTGGGTGCCTTAGCCATCATAAGAAATGTGACAATATGCAATGTTTGGGTGGAAAATTTGGGGTTTCCACCCATAGTCAAGGAAACTCACCCATCGTATGAATTGGGAAGCCATGGAAGGATTCAAGAGTTAGCAAGGCAAGGTTTGAAACCATGAGTCAATTGTGGCCCATGGTTGACATAAGTAAGATGTGATGAATAAGTACACCCAAGAGTAGATGCACCTACACCATATGATATGGCATGATGAGACTACATGAGATATGCACATAAGCAGGAGTAATCACTAAGAATAAGATGACCAAGACATGTCGTGAGTGGGTGTGGTGTAGCAAGACTACGCAACCATATTACATGGTGAGTTGATACAACCAAAAGGTTGGAGTGAGGAGTTAAGGGGTTGTGATCCTTCATGAACCTCCAACTTATATCATTTATGTATTGTTAATAATTTGGATGAGGGAGAAAAAAACTCAATGTAGACAATAAAATAATGATGAAGAGCATAATTATATGAAGAATTTGAATCAAATATGGTGCAAGAGATTTTCTTGGCCTAGGTGAGGAATCAAAGTTAGTTTAGAGGGTGAGTCCCTCCTACCCAAATAGGGTGATGTTGGATGGAGGAACTTTTTTAGTGGAGATAAGCTTCATGGATGGTGTTGAGGAAGAAGTGTTCTTGGTATTAGATACTTGGGAGAAGATTGAAGGTGTAGAATTGAGTGCAGGTCCAAGATGTGTAGGTATGTTTGTAGGTCAATTTCACTACTTGATATGTGGGAAAGTTAGGTGGGTCTCACCTAAATGGTGACCAGGGTTGGAAACAAAAATTATTTGTATATATTTCTTTGATGAGGTGGGGTAGCGGACTAACTCAAGCATCCTCCTATGATGTTGTAAACAAATATTTATATATTGGTTTGATAATTGAGGATGAGTCATGGTATAAGTATAAGTATTTGGAGGTTGTGGAACTCCACCCTATATATTACATATATAAATGTGATTTCATATGATTTATGAGGTTTGTGATTGATAAAAATTGTATGACTGTATGATAATGCCATGTGGTATTTTTGAGTTTGGTTACTTATAATTCTACTATAAACATTAACTAAGAACATAATAAGTATAAAGAAGAGGCATAGAGAAGGTGTTATACTTTCAAGTTGGTTGTGCCATCATTGAGGAAGCATGTTAGAGAAACATGCTCATAGGTCATGATGCACCTTAAATCATGAGAATGATTTGGGGGCATGAAAATAATCCTCTAGTCCAAGTAGCTTTTAAAGCTAAAATGTAGCCGAAAAAATACAATTTATTTTCCTTAACGGTTTTCTAGTTGGAAGTTCATATATTAAGATTTTCCCCTATTTTAATAAGTTTATATAGACCCCAAATAGAAGAAAAAACTTAAGCATAAAATTAATTCAAAAGAAAATGAGGTTTCCACCTCAATTAATACCATCATGTCTTTCCAATTAGTAGAAAAAAGAAGAGTTGTTTTAATGTGGGAAAGAATACCATCTATATCCTCATCATGGATTTAAAAGAAGAGAAGTAAATTACCAAGATTTTCAAACATGAGAATCACAAGGAGATACCATATGAAAATCTAATATAAAGACAAATATGGAAAATTTCATACCAAAATCAATTCAATCATTAATCAAAGTGCTTGCAGATCATGTACTATCCTATAGTAAATTTCCATGATCAAGAAAAAACCTTCCTACAGCTTAGATGATTCAATTTCGTTTAATTTGTTTTAACCATTACTTTGATCACTGATAGTATGTAGTACATGAAGCGGGCAAGGTGTTAGTCCACATATGCTTTAATCATTTTTTGTGGAGATGGTATCCATGCAATTTGTCATAAGGAAAGCAAATTATAAATTTACATAATATTTTCAATTTAAATGTTTTCATGGTTAACTTTTTGGTTTTCAAATATAAAATAAGCTTTAAATATTTAGGTGGAAATTGAGTTCAACTTGTCACATTTTTAAATAACTAAGCAATAATTTCATATATGATCTTAATAATAAATATGTTGTATATTATATTATTTTGTAAATGAAAAAATATATAATTATTTCATAATATCACAAATACTTAACCCTAATTCTACTTTTTTCATATATATATTAATTTTCAGAAAAGATTAAAAATTGCAAACTAGTTACTTTTTCATTAAAAAAAGGTGATTTTTTTGAAGGATTCAAAAAACCAATTATCTAAATAATAACAATATTAGATATATTTATCATAAATTTACAACAACACTATTTAACAAAGTTACCAACTTAACAAGAAATGTAACCTCAAAATGAGAAATCTTTCTCAAAAACCCACATTTTTGCATAGAAAAAATGAAAATACACATTGAATATTAGAAGCGTCGATATTGCATGAATGCAATTTTTTTCGGGTTAAAATTCCAATTTTTGTTTTAGAAACTCCATTAAAAAAAACCAATTTCTTTTCAATAAATATGAAAAAACAACTGAAAAATGAAAGGTGTTGATGTTGTATCAACATAGCATCAACACTTTTCTTATTTGATTTTATTCATTTATTCTTTTCAAGTTAAAATTCCAAATTTGTTTTTTTTTAAATGGTGTATAAAAATATTTTTTTTGTTTAATAACTTGTTGACAATGTTGGATTTGTCGAAATTGAGGGGATATCCCTAATATGAGGTCCCAATTATACCTCACACAGTTTGGTGTAGGAGTCCCATCCGGTACGATGGCATGGTTTCCATATGTTTAGGGATTTTCCTCAGCTGTAACGTTTAGCACATGAGAGTGTTGCAAGGTACCTTCAAAAAGCAAGGTGAGTGTGCCTGGTGAGTGTGCAACATCACTGTTTCTGGGTTCTCTTACTGCAAAAGGGGGAGAAAAGTGAGCCTCTAAGTGAGAAGTAATAGAACCACCCATGAAGAAGCACACATGGACTAAGAAGGTTTGTGAAACACCCAACACAATAGTCCATAGCAGATGTGGCAGTCATTAAAATCAAAGAATAGGGAAAGGTTCATTTACCATCCATTGGAATAGTCCACATTGGATATGATAGTAATTATGACAAATGAGAGGGGAAAGGTATGTCTAATATCATGCAGAGTTGTCCACAAGGACAAGACAACAATGACAACCATAACATCACATTCCCAACAAGGTAAGCACTAAAACAACCAAAATAGTTCAACAATCTTAGTACATGTGAAACAAACATGACATATAAATGCTTACAAAATTGTATTTCAAACATCCATAAGTAATGCATGGAAAGGTGCTAGCCCAAGAAGGATTTTGTATTAATCAAATGTTCCAAAATGCATATTTACATTATACATCACTAGCCCCAGTAGTGGGACATTGGAGCCACTCCTTTCTCTAGAAAGAACTGTCTAAAAATCTCTATGCTTTGTGGGAGGATCCAAAGTGAAAAGTACTTTGCTCATACAATAAGGGGTATATATAACCAAGGGTGATGTTGGACCCTCTTGACTCTTTGACTACCCACATGACTATTCAACTTCCTACGACGTTTCAACTAAAATGGGTCTTCATATTCATGTGTGTTCATTGGACTTCCACTTTACATTACATTTGATTTACAATATACAAATGGATTATAATAGTGACGTGGCCTTCAATAACTCAGGTCACAACTTGACATGACATTGCTGGCATGGACTAGTGTGCTGAGGTGGCAATGTCAAGCTGGCGTTGTTTCTTAGTGATATATGTATTATTGGATGTGCTTTATCCTCTCCTCTGCATGGCTTGATAATGTAGGGCCTTCAATGATCTTCGGTATTGAGAGGTGGTTGCATGCATGTAGTCCCTTCACTTGTTCTTAATAAGTTTCTTTGTCTAGCCAGTGTATGTGAGTCTTCAAGCATGTTCTCTCCTTATTCTCCTTCTTCATCGTCTCGCCATGATCCAACACTATACCCATTCTTGAAATTCACTCATAACGGGAACACATCAAATCCAAAATCTCCTAGTCTAAGTTGAAGCATTGTTATCCATGGACTAGGTCTGGGACAGGTTGGGAATGAGGGCCCAGTAACTGTGCATTGCATAGCTCCAGGTGACAGGCTAGGAGGTTGGTCATTAAGACTGCATAGAGTGCAGTTTAGGCTTGGCCGAGGAACTCCTAAGCACATTCCTTACTGCTCGAAAAAATTGTGCAGAGGCCACTGGGAGTTAGGATTGCGTAGTTGAGACAGCTAGTGACTAATGCAGGATGGCACCCTGATGTAGGTTTTAACCCCGTATAGTAATTACCTACAAATGAATTCTTAAATGAAGAAAATAAACATTGACAAGAGAATAAAACATAAAAAAAATATACACAAAGATTTCCCCTATATCCCAACACTGGGACTACCAGATTGATTTTTCATTATATTCCTTTCAATGTTACAATACATATATATACTTGTTGAAGCATCCACAAACCCCAATCCACTAACCATGGATTAGAACATAACTATATATCCCTTGACCATAAGTACAAAATACCATGGACAGAAAACCATCAGGCCCAAAACCATGTCAGAAATCCATGCACAAAACCATAGGTAGGTCCGCCCAACTAATATAAGGTCCAAACAAAATTTCCCAAGGCACTGCCCTAGACCTGTGTAAGGGGGCTACCGTCCCCTACATACCCCCTGATATGGGGAGAAGCCACCTCACATGTGACCCCCTGCCACGCTTGACGTAACATATTGGGGGGTTTTCTGCCCCGCTGTGAATTCCCCCACGTGGGGTAGTCGTGGAAAGAATATAACACACACCTAACATTCTCCCACTTATTGTTTTATTTCTAGAGGGGGCCACATGAGAGATTAGTCATTGGTCCAGCCCTGCAATGCCCATTGTTTCTCTAAACCAAGAGAATTTTTGAGTGCTCATAGACTTTGTTACTGCATCTACAATATTCTTCAAAGTGTCCACCATTACCAGCAACACCTTTTTATCCTCCACCATATTCCTCACAAAGTGATACTGAACATCAATGTGCTTTGTCTTTGAATGATAAGCAGAGTTATTTTCTAAAAAAATTGCACTTTGGATATCATAGTCTATCGTTATAGCTTGTTGAACTAACCCCATACTTGAACACAATATCTGCAAACACACTGCTTCCTTGCTTGCATGAGTGGCTTCCATGCATTCTGCCTCTGTAGTTGAAAATGCCACTACAATCTATCTCTTACTCATCCAACTAACTGCACCTCCAATTATGTTAAACACATACCCACTTGTAGAGCTTCTTTGATCCAGATTTCTAGCCCAGTCTACATCAACAAAGCCACAGATGTCTAAAACTCTATCCAGTCCTAGTCTTCCTTGGTAGCACAAACCATAATCACTAGTTCCACATAAATACCTAAAAACACACTTCACTATTGTCCAATTCTCCTTCCCTGGTTTTGACATAAACCTCCTCAATAATCCCACTGCATGTGCAATGTCAAGTCTAGTATAGACCATTTCATACATCAGGCTACTGACTGCACTTGCATATGGAACATGGGACATGTCCTCTTCCTCTTCTTGTGTCTTGGAACATTGTTCAGTAGATACCTTTACAACTACAAGAATAGGAACCTCCACTAGTTTACTATCATGCATATTAAACTTCTGCAATATTGTCTCAACTTACTTCCTCTGGTTTAAAAAGAACCTCCCATTTGCCCAGTCTCTTTTAATTTTGACCATGCCCAAAATATAGTTTACAGCACCAAGATCTTTCATGTCGAATTTGGAGGAAAATTGGGTCTTCAATTACTGTATAAATTATTTTCCATTTCCAACAAGAAACATATCATCCACATACACGACCAAATAAATAACACAGTCACCAAGTAATTTAAAATACACACAGTGATCTTCTTTGCTTCTGGTAAGGCAAGTACCCATATAAATGTATCAAATTTCTAATACCACGTCCCTAGTGACTGTTGTAACCCATACATAGAATTTTTTAACTTGCATACCATTTCTTTCTTACCCTTCACCGCAAAGCCTTTAGGTTGCTTCATGTAGATCTCTTCTTCCAGATCCCCATGAAGAAATGTTTTCTTCACATCCATCTGTTCTACGTCAAAATCAAAATCAGCAACAACAGATAAAAGTAATCTAATAGAAGCTACCTTGGCAACAGGAGAAAAAATATCACCAAAATCAATTCCTAACACTTGGGAATAAGATTTTTCTACTAGCCTAGCTTTGTATTTCTCCACCTTGCTTTATACTTTCATATTCTTCTTAAAACCCATTTTCCGCCAATGGGTTTCCTTCTAGTCAACAACTCCACCAGATGTCAAACCTCATTTTTGTGCAAAGATGCAATTTCATCAACCATGGCCTCTTTCCAGATTTTTCCATCCTCTGAATCTATTGCTTCATTCACATTTATGGGATCATGATCAGTAATAGATAAAGAAAAATTTGAACAAAATGCAGATGGACTACACTTTTTTGGCTACCTTCTTTCTCGAACTGATTTTCACACAACTGGAATTTGTGGCTCTTCATCTTCTAATTCCTCTTTTGTTGTAGAGTTTGATTCTTCCTTCTTTAGCTTAAACTCTATCTTCTTAGGTTCCTTTGGCAGGAATTCATGTTTAATAACATCTTTCACCTCTTTAAACACTGCATATAGTTCGTACACAACCTTCCTTGTTTTTGGGTTCCAAAGCTTATAACCTTATAACCTTTTAAACCATCTTTATACCCAATAAATATGCACCTTTCATATTTACTATCCAATTTTGTTCTTTTCTCCTTTGGAACATGTACATATACATCATATCCAAATACCCTCAAATGTGAAATGGAGGGTTTCTTACCAGTCCATACCTCTTGTGGAGTCTTATCCTCCAACGTCGATGAAGATGATCTATTGACTAGGTAACATGCAGTCTCCACCGCCTCTGCCCAGAATTCTTGTCCTAACTCGACACCACTAAGCATGCTTCTTGCCCTTTCCATCAATGTCATGTTCATTCTTTCTTCAACTCCATTTTTATGAGGTGTGTATGGATTAGTCTTCTTTCGTGATATACCACACTTCTTACAGAACCCTTCAAATTCCTTCTTGCAAAACTCTCCATCGTTATTTTTCCTCAACACCTTTATCTTCTTCTATCTCTGGTTTTCCACCAGAGCCTTAAATTATTTAAACTTGTTAAAGACTTTAGATTTCTTCATGAGGAAATATATCCATGTATTCCTGGAGAATTCATCTAGAAATGATACATATTAGACAAACTTACCCAGTGATGGAACCTACACATGTTCAAACACATCACTGTGCACAAGCTCTAATATCCATTTCGCCTGTCAACACGATAGGGGAAATCACTTGATTCTACTTCCCATATACACAATTTTCATAGAAATCAAAATTTAGACAGAAATTATAGATAAATTCTACCATACCATTACCATGAAGTATTCGAAGGCCCTTCTCTCCAATATGTCCAAGACTTTGATGCCATAAAATGGTCTTTTCTCCAGAAACCGCTAGATTTTCTACTCCACTTTCAAGAACCACAAAACTATTGCACCCATTCATAACAGTTCTACCTTGAAGATTTCACAAAGTTGTAACCCACACTTCTCACATCAATAATAGTTCTCCTCGAACCATCTTGTAGGTATCCTTCTCAAACACCATTTTTACACCTGCATCATCTAGCTTGCTTACATAAATCATATCTCAGGCCAATGCAAGAATATGCAAAACACTCAGAAGTGTTCTAATCCTTCCAACTTGCAACTTCAACTTGACTTTTTCATGACTAATGCTTCTAGCCTTCCTGTCATCCCCTAAGAAGACATCACCACCATCATATTTATCATACTCATAGAACCACTCCCTATGGAGTGTGAAGTCAAAGGAGGCACCAAAGTCAATCAACCATGCCTCATGATCTACATGTGTACTTGAAAAAGAATCCAAGTACACATCCCCACTTTCATCTAAGGTGGTTTTCGCCTCTGCAAAAGGATCATTATCAAATCCTTTTCCTTTCTTAGGAGCTTTAGATTTACAGTCCTTTTTGAAGTGCTCTTCCTTTCTGCATTTCCATCACACCTTTATAGGTTTTCCTAGAGATTTAGATCTCCCTCTAGATTTATATCTCCCACTCGAGGACTTATTTTTGTTTATGTTCTGGGACCTTCCTCATATAGAAAAGGCATCACTATTTTGGCCATCCATAATTTTTTCATCTCATCTCCTCTGACAGCAAGGATGAGACTATTTCATCAAACTGCAAGGTAGTGGCATTGCTACCTATTGTAACAACTAAACTATCCACGAATCTGGTAGAGAAAACAACAAATTGATGCACTTATCTTCATCTGAAATTTTAATATCAACATATAACAACTGGCTTACCATACTATTAAAGTCGTTCAGATGCTCTTTCACTGAGTCTCCATCCTTCATCCTCAGGTTATATAGCTTTTTCTATAGGAACAATTTATTCACCAGAAACTTAGATTGGTACAAATTCCTTAACTTGTGCCACAAAGCTTTTGTCGATGCTTCCCCTGATACATTACATAATACTAAATCTAAGACACACAATTGTATTGTGCTCTTTGCATTTTGATCCATCTATGCCGAGTCTTCATCTAACATTGTTGTTGGTTTATTACCCAGATCTACTGCGATCCACTGATCTTCATCCACGTGTAGATCGTCCATCTTGATTTTCCATAGCTCAAAACTCTAACCATTAAATTTGTCAATCTCTATACTTCCACTACTCGCCATCCTCTTTCACCACAAGAATCGATCCCCCATATCTCCCACTAAACATGTTCTACCATAGGGTCAAACAAAACCCCTTAGTAGCAAAGGTTTCCCCTTGAAGCCGAAACAAATATAATACCAAATGTAGGTTTTAATCCCATACATAAAATACCAACAAATGAATTCTTAAAAGTGGAAAATAAACAATGGCATGAGAATAAAACACAAAATAGATATACAAATAAATTTTCCCCTAGATCCAAAAACCAGACTAAAAGATTTATTTTTCATTATATTCCTTTCAATGTTACAATACATATATATACATGTCGAAGCATCCATAAACCCTAATCCATTAACCCTGGATTTGGACATGACCATAGTTCCCTTGACTGGATCAAAAAAATACCATGGACAAAAAACCATCATGCCCAAAACAGTGTGTGAAATCCATGTAAAAAGCCATAGGTAGGTCTGCCCATCTAATATAGGGTAAATATTTTTTCCCAGGGTGCTACCTCTGACCCCGTACAAGAGGGCTACTGCCTCTTGCATAACCCCCGACACGGGGGGAATCTACCCCCCTTGTGACCCCCCTACTCTACTGAGTGCAATGTACAGGGGGGCTACATCCCCCGCCCTCCCCCCCGTGACTCTCACGCACGTTAGGTAGTCGTGGAAAGAATATAACACACACACAACATCTGGGAGGTAGGCCTGTGAAATTTTCAAAGGTAAGGAAAGACTAGGCAGTAGATGGGCTTGGGAGGACAAGTCTGCATAGTTCTCTAGATCAGTGAGTCTTAGATGAGGGATGACACTGAGGAGACACTTATGTGCAGTTTCGGGAGGCAAGGCATGCTTGGTCTTCTACACATTGTAGGGTTCAAGTAGCTAGGCAAGAAGCTTGATGATTGATCTTGTGAAATGTGCAATTCAGGTTAGGCTAGGAGAAGTTACTCCACAATTATGGGGATGAAGGTAGGTTTCTCAACTCTAGAATTACACAGTGCAACTATCCTGGTGACAGTGACTGTGCACTATGAAGTTCGAAGCAACAAGGTTGCATCACAAAGGGCTGAGACTATGCAATCTGTAGTTCAGTAGGCATCTGTTGAAGGTGAGTTTCATGGTAAGAATGATTTTCGTAGAAATGGATAAGTGCAGAGAGAGGTTAACATATGAGGAACTTCAACTTGTGAGCGTGCAGTCAACATACTATGACGAAACGACAATATAGACCACCGGAACAATAATACAAGGAATTATCCTTTGTGAGACTACTCTATAAGAAAAAACCACAAGTGCAATACTTGAGATGAACTTAGGATGACCATGACGACACTGGTGTGATAGTTCTTAGAACTTTGTGTGTGACTGTGATAGATGTTTTCATATCTAGGACAACTCGAATACATAAAGACCAACCTTCAAAATCACCAGAAAAGGATTGCAAGCAAGGTAAAACAATCAAACATGCCAAAAGACGACAGTTGACAAAAGTGTTTGTAACCAGAAAGGGAAAGACCAAGGAAGGCTCCAAAATTTGAGTGGAAGAAAAAATTTTGGAGGGTATTATAGTCGCTACAAAATTTATTGACACACGTTCAATATCAACTTCTTTTTCTTGGTTTGTTTTTTAGCGCAGGCCTTGGTCCTTAAGGGTGTATTGATTCATCGTGCAAATTACTTTGGCTTCCCCACTTACCCCATGGGCAGACATGGTTTCCTTTGTACCTTCTTAGTTGAAAACAACATAAGCTTCAACTAGATCATAGTGTTTCGAATTGGGAAGGGTAGTTTAGCTCGTGAGCTTATGCTTTTCAGAGTACAGTTTTCATCTCTGGTATTTCTTCACTGCTAGTAGGTCTAGACAGTACCCCAAAAGAGTCGCGTAGGAAAAAAAGAATTTCTCCACTTCAAGTGAGCTTGGATAGTACCTCGTTGGAGTTTCCTACTTCACCTCTCTATGCAAGAAGCCTTTCTCTTCATTCATCTTTATTTAATGAGAAATGTGCATCGATACTTATTTATTTTGGAGTAGAAGAGGGATCCCATCTTATTGAGAGTAGGAGAGGTTTTTCTTTCAGAGAATCATATAAAGACCTATGACTTAGGTTTTCTCATTTAGATTTTCCCCTTCTCCATTTCTACTAGTTGGATAATCTTGAAATCACCAAAGCAGAAAACTGAGTATGGGCATGAGGTTTCCAGATTGGACACAAGTTCATGGTTGGGCCAAAACTCTCCTTACAGATGGATCATATTTTCAGTCTAAACTTCATCAGCCAAAGGTTACAACCAAAACAACGGAGGCAGACACATGACTGGCCAAGGGCTATAGTGTCACAAGACTCTTTGAACTTCAGCCACACACACTTTTGCAATCCAGAATGCAGTAAGGCACAACACTTATTCACATAAGTAAAACAATAGAGAACTAAAGAAAACATAAACAAAAATATTTACATAGTCTGGGGCACAACCCCAAATCTTCATTAAAAGTAATATTTTAAGTCTTGGCCATTTCCAAGGAGAGAGTCAATCTTCCCGTCAAGGGATTGAAGATGATACATGTATTGGTCAAGCTTTTTGTGGACTATGTGTGGACCAATCCATAGTGATTGAAACTTAGTGTGCTTTCATTTGTCTTCGTGGGCTTTATCCCACTTCAAGGCTAAGTCACTAAATATTGTCTTCCCTCTAGACTTTATTTCAAACCATCCCTTGATATGGTTCTGATGGACTTAAAATTTTTATTTTTCTTTCAACCTTTCTTCCTGTAACTTGTGCAAAGTGTCCATCCTACGCTAAACTAAAAGACATGGCTTGCTCGGGGATTCTTGGGATAATTAGAGAGAAGAAAATTATAGGTTCAGTGAAAGGATGGATTCTTTTCCATACACCAAGAAGTAAGGGTAGGTATTCAGAGAAATCTTAGGTGTAAATTGGTCAACCCATAAAGAATTCACCAAAGTGGAGTGTTAGTTTTACTGCTTAGATAATATGTTATTTTTTATGATGCGAATGAGGTTATTTTTTTTGGATTTGGCAAGACCATTACCTTGTGGATAATAGTTAGAAAAATACTTCAAGGCAATACCATTTTCCAATGAAAACTCATAAATCTTTAACGAAGAAAAGTACATTTCATTTTCAAAAACAAGTGATGTAGGAATGTTGAACGTGGAAATGATATTCCACTATAGAAAGTTGATGACTTCCTGATCGTTCACTTGTTTCAAAGGAACTTCTTCTGTCCACCACATGAAGTAATCTATAGAAGTCAAGATATAATGGTGTAGATTTGATGAATGAGGGGAAATTTCCCTAACGATATCTAAGACCCACTTTTAGAATGGTTCTTCCACTTGAACAGGCTGTAGTGGAGTTACTGACTTCCAATTTCAGTTGGTGTACCTTTGACAGGCCAAACACTTGCAAGTGTAGGCATGAACATCCTTGAATAATGTAGGCTAGTAGAAATTGGTCGGTGTGACTTTGTGTACTATGGTGTTACCCGTGAAGTGTCCCTTGGCTATTCCATCATGGAGATCACATAAAAACTTATCTAAATCCTGTGCCTCCAGGCACCTGAGAAAAATCCATTATGGTGATTTTTGTATAGCACCCCATGCACTAGCGGATATTATAAAGCCTTGAGTTGGAGTGCCCTCTTCTACTACAAAGAGAAATAAGAGGGCATGTGCCATGCTCAAGTTACCAATGCACATCTATGAATTAAAAGTTTTTGTCTGAAGTGGGAGAGGCTTGCTCAGCATTTTACATTTCTATTTCTTGCTCCTAGCCTACGAGCTCTTCTTCTTCCTCTTGTGCTTGAACCTCTTCCATTGCTAACTTACAAAGACCATGACCCTTGATGGTGTGAACTGGTTTAATGTCAAGATCATATTGTTGTAGTACTGCCATCCAATTCATGCTTGTCTCACTCAACTCTTGCTAAACAAACTGTGATCTAACTTCTGGGTGTGGAACAAAGATAATTCAATGTTTTTTTTAAGAAATAGGGTCTGAAGTGCTTCACTGCCTTGAATATTCCATAATATTATTTGTCCACAATGGGATAATTGATATCTAGTTCTTTCTCACTCTAACTCATGAAGGATATGGATCACTCATTATTCAACTCATCCTTTTGAGTGAGCACAACAGTGAGAGAAGTCTTAGAAGTGAAAGTGTAGAGAAAGAAATATTTGTTGAATTTTGGGCTATACAACATTAGTGCTTCTACTATTTCTTGCTTTATATGATTGAATGCATCCGTTTCCCTTTTGCCCCAATTGTAGATTGCATCCTTCTTGATCATCTCCTATATGGGCTTGATGATCTAAGCATAGTTAGAGATGAACATTCTGAGGAAGTTGATCTTCCCGAAGAAAGACTACATGGCTTTATTGTTCACGGGGTGGGGAATCTATGTGATTGTTCGAACCCTATCTAGATTTACCTTGATCCCAATTTTATCAATAATGTGTCCAAGCAGGTTACCCTTGAACATGGTGAAGATTATATTCTTTGGATTCAAGGATATCATGTATTTCCATCATCACTAAGAAATTTTCTTGAGGTGGCGTAGGTGGTCTGACCGCCCTCTTGAGAACATGGTTACACCATTGAGGTAGACCACTATTCTCTGTCTGATAATCCCATGGAAAGAGATGTCCATCGCACACTAAAATTTTACACCTACATTAACCAACCCAAACGAGATTCTGTGAAACGTGAATGTACCCCACTTGGTACAAAATGTAGTCTTGAGTATGCCAGGCTCTACTAGAAGAACTTGGTTGTAACTAGAAAAATCATCTAGCAAAGAAAACATCTCTGCTTTAGATATTATATTCAATATGTGCTCCATGGATCGAATTGGGTAATTGTCTTCGTCCAAGGCCTAATTGGGGTTGTGGAAATATACACACAGGCAGATCTCCTTGGACTTCCTCCTGACAGAGACTAAGTTAGTCACCCATGCCAAATGTCACACTTTATAGATGATCTGAGCATCTAGCACCTTCATCAATTCTTTCTATATGAGGGGATCATGTGTTGGATGAACTTTTCTCAATTTCTATTGAAAAGGCTTGGACCCTTCTTTAATCGGTATTACGTACTGGATTATTCTCATGTCATATGTCTTAAGATAATCATACATTAACATGAAGGCATCATGGTATTGCTTGAAGAGGTGAATAAAATCTTTCCACTCTTGTGGCGTACAACAAGTACTAAGATTAACATACTTTGGATCTCATTGGGTTCCCAGGTTGATTTTTTCATGCGACAATGTGGAGCTATGGGTCTTAGCATTTATAGGTTCTTAAAAATGGTTTTTCATGTCATACAACTTCTCCAGTGATACCACACCCTTGGGGATGAGGTTGCCTTCTCTTGTAATAGTTTCATCGTGTATATGTTATTCATTCTAGTCCTCGTCTATTACTACATCCTTGAAGACGTCAGCGTTGAACATGAAATGTATTATATTTTGATCATCATACAAAAACACTTAACTTAGTGATATTGCCTGGGACATATGGTTTATACAAAATCTTAATAGAAAAAGTATCCCTTAATGGTAACGTCCTAGCAGCTACATTTTCCAAGGAATCTGCAGCTCCATTATGCATTATTGGTACTAAGATAATACTGAAAGCTTGGAAGTGAGAAATGAATCACCATAACTCCTGTTGATAACTCTTAAGGTGAGGTGACACACAATATATAGTGTTACACAGCTGATGCACCACGATTTCATAGTCACCTACCACTTTCAAGACAACAACCTTAAGGTCAATGGCTTTCTATAAGCCCAAGACGAGTGCTTCATACTCTGTGGTGTTTTTCATGCACTTGAATTCCAAGGGACTAGAGATTAGATGTCTCCTCTGTAGAGGTTCTATTAAAACATAACCAGATCTAGAGCCCTCCTGCTTTTGGATCCGTGAAAGTACATGGTCCACATATCATTTCTACAGGGATTGCTTACTGCTCTAGTACTACTTCTAGTACTACTACTACTACTTACTATACAAGATTTATTTCTACCAGTTGGAAATGGAAGCAAGGCAAACTATTTTTGGTGGGACAGGGGGTGGATTTGCAAGATAGCACCCCAACTACGTCTCTAGAAAACAGTTGCCAAAAACAAGTTCCGCGAAATCCAACGACTCATTCTATCCATCCAAAGGAGCCACATTTTGCTTCATGTATCTCTCTGAAAACAATGGGATCTAGTTGTTCCTACCCTTATACGGAAGCCATAAGTGTGATGATTCAGTGGAAAAGTATCCTTGCATCTTGCTTGACCAGTCTCTGCTCAACAATACACCATATGTTTCTGGGATGTCCACAATTACAATATTGATGCAATGATGAACACATCCATCAAATTATAGATGGATGATCACATCCCTAAGTTCACCAATTTCTAGCACATAAATTTTGTCCAGTTGGATGATCTGGGCCTTTGTCTTACTCCATTGAGCATTGATCTTCTTGGCAATGGAGATTGGCATGATATTAACCGAAGTACGAGAATCAACCAAGCAGTTGTGAACACTGAAGTTAAATATTTAAATTAATAACAAGAATGGTGGGAAGAGCGAGTTCACCTCCTCCTTGTGGAGTGCGTTAAGCACATATGCGAGAGCATCAGGAGACTTACTAGATCCCTTGTTTGAAGAGGTGGCATGACCAGTAGAGGTTTCCCCAAGTGCTCATAGAAGAATGTCCCATCGACTCATGATTATTTTAAGCTTAAACAAGGATATATTTGTATGAGTCTTCTTCATGTATTCTATAATTTTATAGTCTATTATCATAAGACTCACCGAGGTGTCCGTGGGTGGAATTGAATTCATGGTTTCCGGTGGGATGGTTTTTTTCTTTGTTGTGTGTGGAAACACTTTTCGTTGAAGCTATCTTCCTCGACTTGCTCTGGGTGTTCTATGTTGAGTCAACTAGAGGATCCACTTTCCTTGATAGATTTTATTTGAATTTATGTTTCGGTATCTCAATCACAGTTGTGGCCCCTTGACTTCTCAGGTTATATCAATTATTTTGCTTCTAGGCTGCGAGAGCATACTGATACATATTTGTTACATGCCCAATGCTTAGAGCTTCATCAGGTATAGAAACTTCTTCTTATTCATCATTAGGCTTAGGTTGTTCCTCAACCATGGTTGTGTTAAACAACTGTGCAACCATACTACTCCTTCCATGGTTCCATTCTCGGCATGTTTTTTTCCGAATGGTGTGTGTCATGGAATGTGCAGTATGATTATGTATGATTTTGTCAAGGTTCAAATACATGTTGGATCCCTGTGCAGATTTGGCCAACTGTCTGTTGCTATTGCTGGAAGCTGCATTCTTCTGTTGCAGGTACTTGGGGGGCTTGATTCTCATGGTAGTCCCATTTTTCCTCTGCTTAAGTTAAGCCATTTCGGTAGTCAAAGACTTGATAGGATGAGTAAGGTTCTCAATATCACTTCTTTCCTTTTCCTTAACCTTTCTTATAGAGGTTTGAGACCTCTTACCTGTGTCTTTGAAGTCCTTAATGGGTTCCTCATATGTAATGACTCCAATAGCATGCATGTATTTCTCTACGAAAATAGCCTCTTCATAATTCTCTGTTAAATATGGCTTTGCAACTCTCTTGATCAACTGTGCAATATTGGTCAGCAAGGCAGAAGTGTAGTAGTCGATAGTGATGGAGTCGTGAGGTTTGGTGTCATCTGAGAATTTGTTCAAAATACGATTGAACCTATGATTAAAATCTTTGAAATTTTCTTTCTACGCCATCTTGAGACTACCCAACTCCTTCAGAAACATGGCAGGGATCTTTCCTTCAGAAAATTTCTCAAGAAAGATCCTCTTGAATAACCTCTAACTTTGGATCGAGTTTCGAGGAAAGTTGTGGTACCATATAGCTACTCTTCCACCCAAGGTACATGGAAATAGTCTACATGGAACGTCATCGTAATGTACCTAAAGTGCTTGTAGATGTAGGTGGAAAGTGCCTAAGTGATCTTCTACCTTGAATATCTTGTCAAGGTCATATTCGTTAAGTGCTTCTCCGTGTGTCTTGGCATCTTATGCAGGACACACGAAAGTTCTAATGGGCCTTGAGTCATCTAATCCAAATTTTGGTCTTCCATGTTGTCTTCTTTGTTGTTATCCTCCTCCTCATCTGAATCCAATGATTCCTCTTCTGAATTTGTTGGTTCCTCCTCTTCTTCACCTCCTCCTTCATTTCCTTACCCTCTGCCTCCTCTTCCGAAACCTGAACCTAAGAGTAAGAGGTTGCCTTGTTCTTCCTTTTGAAAGAGCAGGGGTTCCTCTTCTTTCTCCATGGCTTCTGCCAGCTCCTCAAGAGTGGCAAAGATTTCTTCTCCAATAGATATAACTACTACTCCTATGGGGTAGTCTTGTTCTTGTTTTGAGAGTATGGAAGAGTGTACACTCCTAGAATAAGTCCAACACCTTTTGTAAATTTATGGGTGATAGGACGGAGAGACCATATTTGATGGTAAGAGATTTCACGTTCAGGCTTGGGAAGTGAGGAAATACCAACTTCAAAATTTTAGGTAGGGGAGAGGAATTGATTGTTACTACCTTGACAAAAAAATGGATGAGTGGGGTTGGTGGGACAATCAACCATATACTACTGGAGGCCATCCTTCTAGCACCAGAAATGGTGATGGTGTTGGATCCCAACATTCAGGGGATCTCCCCGATATGAGGTGTCAATTATACCTCACACTGTTTGGTGTAGGAGTCCCATTTGGTATGATGGCCCAGTTTCCATATACTTAGATATTTTCCTTGGTTCTAACTTTCATCACATGAGAGTGTTGGAATGGTACCTTCGAAAAGCAAGGTGAGTATGCCAGGTGAGTGTGCAACATTACCGTGTTTAGGTTTTCTTACTATAAAAGCGGGAGAAAAGTGAGCCTCTAAGTGAGAGGTAATAGTACCACCCAAGAACATGCACAAATGAACCGGGAAGGTCCATTCAACATCTAGAATAATAGTACACAATGCATGTGACAATCGCTGAAACCAAAGAACAAGAAAATGTCTGTCTACCATCCAGCAGAATAGTCCACAATGGATGTGACAATCATTATAGCCAATCAGTGGGGAAAGGACTGTCTAGTATCTTGCAAAGTAATCTACAAGGAAGAGACAATAATGAAAACCATAAAAACACATTCCCAACAAGGTAAGCACTAAAATAACCGAAATAGTTCAACTATCATAGTACATGTGAAACAAACATGAAATATAAATGCTTACAAAATATTGTTACAAACATACATAATTCATGCATGGAAAAGTGCTCACATGAGAAGGATTCTATATTAAGAAAAATTTCCAAGACACATATTTACATTATACATCGTTATCCCCAATAATGGGACATTGGAGCCGCTCTTTCTCCTCAAAGAATTGACTGAAACTCTCTATGTGTTTGGAAGGAGCCAAGGTAAAAATTCCTTTGCTCATACAATAAAGGGTATATATAACTAAGGGGTGATGCTGAACCCTTGTGACTATTTGACTACCCTCATGGCTATTCAACTCCTTATGACTTTTCAACAAACATGGCTCTTCATATTCATGTGCGTCCATTGGACTTCCACTTTACATTACATTTGATTTCAATATAAAAATGGCTCATAGTAGTGATGTGGCCTTTGGAAACTTGATGGGCCTAAAAAATTCTCATGTTTTCATCATGCAATATCACCATTCATACCCTAAAACCCTAGGTCTTTAACCATTCCATACCCTAATTCCATCAACTTGTCGCCAAATCACATTTTATGTACTGTGGTTGAATATCATTAGTTTTCTTAGATTTTCTATGGTTAGAGATGATTATTCCATGATTAACTAATGATAGTTTCTCTAAGCTCATTTTCACTGGGTTCTATCGCCAAGTTTCTGCACAAGCCAGTGGAGTACGAAAATGGCCAATTTGGGGCCTTTAACACTTTCGGCATGCTTCCGGAGAAATGGAGAGAGGTTATTGTCAAAAATGACGTTGTAATACCTTTCCATAACTTGGATTACACCTATGTCACTCATGTGGGTCTGTAGAAGAAAATTCATAAATTTGCCAAAATTTGCAATAAGTTTCAAACTGCCAACTTCTGCCTCGACTTCCGTTCAAATGAAAGGGAATGAAGAAAATCGGGCACATGGGTTTTGGTCCTAGTATAGCCCATATACTAAACCTAAAGTAGTTTTATAAAATTACTTACTTTTTTGGAGATATGTGGAGTTCTCTGAGGCAAATTTATATAAAATGTGTAGATTTGTACTTAACAATCAAATTCGGATTTTCCTATTTTTATGCCTTTACGGTTTGATAAGTTATTGTCCTAAATCCCTGAATTGATCAACATCAACATCAATGATTATCTATTTGAAGGCCATTTAGATAATTGAAACACGGCATGAATTTGTTTGTAATTAATCTACAACATGTATAAAAGTAGAGCAACAAGCATAGGAAAGGAGGCAACTCTCAAACATGGATGTAATTGCTGTGTATTTCATGACTTATTTTCAATTCAAGATATTGATAATGATCTTGCTCTAGATTTTGATTGAATGTGTTGATGGATTGATGATGATAGTCGATTGATTGTGTTTGAGATTTCTTCTTTACTGTAAGTTTATCTAGCTCCCAGGTGTGGCCAGGGCCCACCCATCTGGGTTGCTTTGTATATTGCAGATAGAACCACTATGTGATTAGTCACGATTAGTTTTACTTGCGTTAAAAATTTGTTTGGCTTGACTATGTGAATTGCATTCATTTGATTGTTTAAAAGAGTGTAGATGCATTAATGTTCTTTCATTCATTTGTTTCCATAATTCATAGTTGAACCTTGTGTGAACCTTATTTTGATTTCAGAACAGAGCATGCTTGCTATCGCATTGAGTTATAATCAATGGAAAAATGTCATATGATCACCTAATGAGTGAAATGGATTATCTATACATCGAGAATGTTGAAATTGTTTTGATAGTTAACTCTATTCAATGAATTCGAACTAATTAAGAACGAGATTTGTCTTGCTATCAAACTACTCTGTGTTCCCTTAGGAATTGCAATGGATTGAATTTTTTATTTAAATTATTTTACAGGTAATTCCCCATAACAGAACTCTCGTTGATCATTTTTGGTCTAGTTTCAAGTTGTTTAGATTGAAGATCGCTTTCATGAATATTCGATGGTTTATTACCAATTAGCTCTATTTCATTTGATGAATAGACTCTTGGATTGCGGAGTGGATCACCGGATTGAACATATCATACCCATGAGCACTTTTGATGATTAGTTGATAACTGTGATTTCCTTAAGTTTGATAGATACATGATTTCTCTATTTTGAGTGTTGATTGATTTCATTGAATAAGGGATTTTCCCTTGTTTCGTGTGAATATGAATTTTATTATTTGTCCAGATAAATGATTTCATTTTCTTTTTGAGGTGGTTGATTCTAGTTTTCAAGAGTCAAATATCAATTAGGTTTCAAGAAGTAGTACTTTGTCTCCAAATAAGGTCATTTACCAGTAAGGGTTGGTGTGATTATAGAAGAGTTTAGAGTACAGTTTCTTAAGGGTTATTTGGTTGAATTTCTAGGTGTCGAATAGGCTAAGGGTTTGAATTGTTTTCATCAGATTGAGACATGTAGATTACTTAATTGTAAATATAACTATAAATTAGTAAGTGATAGAATAAAATAGAGTGATTGCTCTAGATTAGTACTTAACTTTCAAATCCATGTTAGGAGGATAACCAACCATTAGGTACAGATCGATTGTTTGATTGATTTGCTATCAGTATAGATTGCTTGTTTTTTTAAGAATTGAATTGTTATAGACTACTTAGTTGCTTCAAGAACAAATTGTGTTTTGTGTAGATTGTTTAAGGATTGAATGGTTATTAGTGCAGGTTTGTTTGTCTGCTTAAGAATTGAATCGCTATCATTATAGATTGCTTGTTGAGTGATGAATAAACTATTATTACAAATAGAAGGTCTCATACCAGCATTTGGTGATTTGGTTGAGTAAAGTTTTGTGTGAGTATAATTCCATTTTAGTCACTTTAGATTGATAGCTCAGTAGTGCTTTTAGTTTAGATTTGAATGCTAGGGTTTGTAAAGGCTTTTTAAATCTCTAGATTAAATTGATTGCTGGGTATGTTTTTGATAGCTAAATGTTTGTAAGTGTTAATGCATTTATTACTCCACAAATCATTATAAGGAAATGTTAAAACTCTAATTTAACCCTGAACAAGAAAGCGCAAGGCAAATCGTGTTTATGAATCCCGGATTGACAATTAAATATTAGGAGGATTAGTTATCAATTAAAACTCCCAAGATTTTGGCATTGTTGCCATGGAAGTTGTCATTTCTTATTCAGGTAACCATTATTAACAGAGTTTCATGATTTTGCAAGACGATTAGAGGGTAGAGAGTGTATGGTAAGATGTGAGTGAAGAGCCACGCATCCACTTTTGTTGGGGTTTCTCAAAAGTCTGACCGATCATTGCTTGTTCTTAATTTTCTATTTCCTTTATCTTTATGCATAGAAGAAGAAGTAGTTTGATTTCATTTCTGTATTTCATATAATTTGCAAAATTTTGTAAATCTCATAGCTTAGTAAGACACATCTACAGGAGCCATAGATAAGCCTCAAAAGTAGCATAGGCATTAGAATAGTCTGAAACACTCTAAGAGATATTTAATTTTTGAATTGTTTTGCTTTTAATAGATTAAATAGTATTCTGATTCAATCTCAAGTGTGGTGAGTTTTATTTCAGTCAATATAGCTTTTAAATGCATCTTCATATTCCAATATTCTAACGTTATATCATTTTGGGGTGTTGTAAGAACCCTTTTTACTAATATGTGTGTGGAGACAAGGACTATCAATGAACCAAGTGGACTTGAAGATGATAAATATGAAGGACCTCTCATAAGCCCTACCAGTTGTTGGGATCTTGAACTTTACCTCTTAGGAAGATAAGTTCTTGACAATAGTCAAGAAATTGTCCATTTCTCCACCATCGCAAGAGGATTTTGAAGTCTCTTTTGATTTCCCTGACCAGTCACCTAAGGAGATGAATGAATCATTCACTATAATCAATGCAAAACATCCACTAGAATGTGAGATTGATGAGTTCTTGACATGTCTATCAGTAGATCTGGAATGTAATCAACATACTACTCACCTTACGGAGAACAATCAACATGACATGGAAGAAGAGGATGAGTAGCATGGGCCAAATCAAGAAATGGACCAAGAATACCATGATTACATTGAACATTGGTTTTGAACAATGACTCAAGCGAGGAAGTATTCTCCTCTTCTAAAACTCTTGTTTTCATATCAAGTACATTGGTTGGTTTTTCATGCTCATGTACACTTCCAAGTTTATATGTTAAATCTGAGCATGAATATCTATTTGCACTTGCTCTGCACATGGCTTCATTGGAATTACTCCTTCACTTGAAGGAGTTTATCTCCCTTTCTTTAGCAGAATAGGAAAGTTTGTATTGTAAATAAATAAATGAAAATAGTAAAGAGAAAATAATTCCTTTTGTGAAAACCATCTTGTCTGGTGCAACTGAGCAGGGACTTTACTTAAAAACCAAGTAACTAGCAGGCAAAGTTCCCAATAATTTTTGTAAACTTGTATGAGTTATTCAAATCATGTATATTTCAAATAATTATGTCTTATACTAGTGTTGGTTGATGTGGGATACCTTAAGGCCCACTTTCCAACAAGATTTGTCCCATCAACGTCAACAAATTATCTGGGACCAAGGCTAGGGTTAGATCAGGTACTTAGGAGCCTACTTGCCTTAATGGAAGGAATCCTTGTCATCTACCAAGGGAATACATCAATGTTTTTGATGGATGAATTCTGCAATCCATTTGACTTCGACAAATCTATTCATGGCTAGTAGAATGTACCTAGTGCCTTGATTCCTATTGACATCAAAGGTGGGATATCTCACATTGGTTAATGACTTCCTCAGTGGTCGGTAATCCAATGATTCTTGCTTATGTTCGACATCGAAACCATTTATTCACATAAGTAGGATTTCACATGGCGTGTAACGGTGGAAAACTATACGGTTTTGTGATCTCAGTACAGATTTGCAGCAGTGTGGACATTTGTAGCAACATTTTGTTTTCTTGTAGCAGTCATATTGTTTCAATAAAGGTTTCCATATAACATCTTCATCATCATTTGCAACAATCATCTTCCTTCTTTTTTTGGGGACATACAACTCCTCAGGCATGGGGGACCTTCATTTTTCAGCCTCCTTTACTATCTCCAGTAGATCCATATACACATCAGCAGCAACCATTCCAACTCTAACTTTCATTCGTGTTCCGGTTCATCTTCCACTTCATCTTACAACAACAAGTACATCAAAAGAAAAGGTATCCTAAGGTAAAGTTGGCTTAAGATTCTTTAATTAATTAGAGATTTAAGGAAGCTTTGATGATTAACCACCATGTATTCCATTTTCCATATACCCTTCATTTTTCAAAATTCCTCATTCATAATAAAATGTGTGCTACTCTAATTATGTCATAATCATGAAAGGAAAGGTCATAATCATGAAAGGAAAAGTATATTTGTTCATGTAAAAGAAAAGTAGTAACTATAGTGCCTTCCCCTCCTACATTCACATATATTGTCAATTGAATGTATCCAATAGAGGATGAAGTCATTTTTTCCCTTTGTAAAAGAAAAAAATCCATAAGAGTTGACCTTACAAGAGTAGCGTATCCAACCACCTCACCTCATCCACCATCACCATCACCACCTCATCTCATCCAACATTTCCATTGTCACCTATCATCTCATTCATCATCGCCTCCTACCATATCTATTGCTTATCCTCAATTTGTATCTCTCTCACAATTAAATCTATGGCAGTCAAATAAGTATGATGTTTCTCCACAGGAACCAACACCCCAAATCTTCACATAGGAATACTCCACAAGAACTAACCTTCCCAAAGTAATGATGCCATAAGAACTTATATATGAGAAGAGTATTTGTTTTCATGAGGACATGCAAAATATAAGGCATGGGGGGATTATGGGCCTCGAAAATGCCCATGTTTTCGTCATAAAATATCACCATTCATACCCAGAAACCCTAGGTCTTTAACCCATTATGTACCCTAATTCCATCAACTTGCTTCCAAATCACATTTTATGTCTTATGGTTGAATATCATTATTTTTCTTATATTTTCTATGATTAAAGATGATTATGCCATGATTTACTAATGACGGTTTCACTAAGCTCATTTTCACAGGGTTCTATCGCCAAGTTTCTGCACAAGCTAATAGAGTACGAAAATGGCCAATTTGGGGCTTTTAACACTTTTGGTAGGCTTCCAGAGAAATTGAGAGAGTTTATTTTCAAAACTGATGTTGTAATACCTTTCCATAACTTGGATTGCACCCAGGTCACTCATGTGGGTCTCTAGAAGGAAATTCATAAATTTCCCAAATCTGTAATAATTTTCAAACTGCCAAATTCTACCTCGATTTCTGTACAGATGAAAGTGAATGAAGAGAATATGGCACCTAGTTTTTGGTCCTCGTATAGCCAATTTACTAACCTTAAAACCTTTTTCTAAAATGACTTACGGTTTGGGAGATATGCAGAGTTCACTGAGGCCAATTTATATAAAATATCTAGATTTGTACTTAATAGTCAAATTCGGAATTGCCTATTTTTATGCCACAATTACGGTTTGATAAGTTCTTTTCCTCCATCCCTACATTGACCAACATCAAAATCAACCATTAGCTATTTGAAGGCCATCTAGAGAATTCAAACACGACACGAATTTGTTTGTAATTAATCTATAGTGTGTATAAAAGCAGAGCAACAAGCATAGGAAAGGAGGCAACTCTCAAACATGGAAGTAATTGTTGTGTATTCCATGACTTGTTTTCAATTGAAGATATTAATAATGCTCTTGCTCTGAATTTCGATTGAATGCGTTGATGGATTGCTGAGGATAATCGATTGATTCCATTTGAGATTTCTTCTTTACTGTAAGTTTATCTAGCTCCCAGGTGTGGCCAGGGCCCACCCATCTGGGTTGCTTTGTAAATTGTAGATAGAACCATTGTGTGATTAGTCACGATTATTTTTACTTGCATCACAAATTGGTTTGGCTTGACTATATGTGAATTTCATTGATTTGATTGTTTAAAAGAGTGTAGATGCATTGATGTTCTTTCATTCATTCGTTTCCATAATTCACAGTTGAACCTTATGTGAACCTTGTTTTGATTACACAACAAAGCATGCTTGCTATCGCATTGAGTTATAATCAGCTGAAAAATGCCATATGATCACCTAATAAGTGAAATGGATTATCTATACATTGAGAATGATGAAATTGTTTTGATAGTTAACTCTATTTGGTGAATTCGAACTAATTGAGAACGAGATTTGTCTAGCTATCAAACTTCTCTGCGTTCCCTCAAGAGCTACAACAGAATGACTTTTTTATTTAAATTATTTTACAGGTAATTCCCCATAACAGAACCCTTGTTGATCATTTTCGGTCTAGTTTCAAGTTGTTTAGATTGAAGGTTGTTTTCATGAATATTCGATGATTTGTTACCAATTAGCTCTATTTCATTTGATGAATAGACTCTTGGATTGTGGAGTGGATCACCAGATTGAACATAGCATACCCATCAGTGCTTTCGATGATTAGTTGATAACTGTGATTTCATTAAGTTTAATAGATACATGATTTCTCTCTTTTGAGTGTTGATTGATTTCATTGAAAAAGGATTTTCCCATGTTTCATGTGAAGATTAATTTTATTATTTTTCCAGATAAACGATTTCCTTTTCTTTGTGAAGTGGTTGATTCTAGTTCTTAGGAGTCATATGTCAATTAGGTTTCAAGCAACAGTACTTTGGCTCCAAATAAGGTCATTTACCAGTAAGGGTTGGTGTGATTACAGAAGAGTTTAGAGTACAGTTTCTTAAGGGTTGTTTGGTTGAATTGCTAGGCGTTGAATAGGCTAAGGGTTTGAGTTGTTTTCATCAAATTGAGACCTGTAGATTACGTAATTGCAAGTATAATGATAAATTAGTAAGTGATAGAATAAAATAGATTGATTGCTCCAGATTAATACTTAACTTTCAAATCTTTGTTAAGAGGATAACCAACCATTGGGTACAGATCAATTTTTTGATTGAGTTGCTATCAATATAGGTTGCTTGTTTTCTTAAGGATTTATTTTTTATAGATTTCTTAGTTGCTTCAAGAATGAATTGTGGTTTGTGTAGATTGTTTAAGGATTGAATGGTTATTAATACAAGTTTGTTTGTTTTCTTAAGAATTGAATCGCTATCATGATAAATTGCTTGTTGATTGATGAATAAACTTGTAGGTTTTAATCTCGTATAGAAATTACATGCACACAAATTCTAAAACACAGAAAATAAACAATGTGAGAGCATAACACATAAAACACATATACAGAGAGATTTTCCCTTGGATCCCAAAACTGGGACTACCAGCTTGATTTTTCATTATGTTCCTTTCAATGTTATAATACATATTTATACATGCCGAAGCATCCAATACCACGGACGAAAACCATTACATCCAATCCATGGATCGAAAACCATCGCATCCAAAAAACATGTGCGAAAAACATGCACAAAACCATAGGTGGGTCTAGTCAACCTAACATAGCATCCAAAACCAAAATTTTCCGAGGCATTTCCCTAGACCCCATAAAGTGGGGTTATGGGTACACCTCAAACCTCTTGTGACCCTCCCCTCTAACCCCCGGTTAACTACGTGGGCTAGTCATGGAAAGAATATAACACAACCCAACAAAATTTTTATTACAAATAGAAGGTTTGGTACCAGCATTTGGGGATTTGATTGGGTAAAGTTTTGTGGGAGTATAATTCCATTTTTATCGCTTGAGATTCATAGCTCAGTAGTTTGTTGAGTTCACATTTGAATGCTAGGGTTTGTAAAGGCTTTTTAAATATCTAGATTAAATTGATTATTGGGTCTGCTTTTGACAGCTAAATGTTTGTAAGTGTTAATGCATTTATTACTCCACAAATCATTATAAGGAAATGTTAAAACTCTAATTTAACCATGAACAAGAAAGCGCAAGGAAACTCATGTTTATGAATCTCGGATTGACAATTAAATATTAGGAGGATTAATTATCGATTAAAACCCCCAACACAACTCATGACACGACTTGAAATGACACTGCTGACATGGACTAGCTTACTGAGGTGGCAATGTCATGTCGTTGTTGTTGCTAAGTGATAGATGTGTTCTTGGATGTGTGTTATCCTCTCCTCGACCTAGCTTGATGATGTGGGGTATTTAATGATCTCCGGTCTTAAGAGGTGGTTGCATGCATGTAGTCCCTTTGCTTGTTCTTAATAATATTATTTGTCTGACCAGATGTATGTGAGTGTTTAAGCATTTTCACTCCTTCTTCTCCTTCTTCATCATCTTTCCATGATCCAACAATGTACCTATTCTTATAATTCAGTCATGACTAGAAGACATCAAATCCAAAGCTTCCTAGTCTAAGTTGAAGCATTGTTATCCATGGACTGGGCCCAGGATAGGTGATAGGATGGGAACATGGGCCCAAGATAGGTGATAGGATGGGAATATGGGTCCAGTAACTATGTGTTGCGTAGTTCCATATGACAAGCTGGGAGGTTGGTCATTGAGTCCGCACAGAGCGCAACTCAGGCTTGGCTGAGGAACTCTTGAGTACAATCCTCACTACTGGGAAATATTACAGTGAAGCCATTAGGAGGAAGGATTGTGTAGCTAAGGCAACCAATGGCTGATGTAGGATGGGACCCCAAGAGGCAGTTTTTTGCAATTTTCAAAGGAAAGGTGGGACTAGGTAGTAGAGGGGCTTGGGAGGATAGCTCTACATAATTCTTGAAAACAGTGAGTCTCGTATGAGGGAGTACACTGAGGAAACACTTCTACGCAGTTTTGGGAGGTAAGGTAGGCTTGTTTTTCTATGCATTGTGGTGTTCCAACAGTCAGTGAAGAATCTTGATGAGTGCTCTTGCAAAATTCCCAGTTTAGGTCAGGATGGGAGAAGTTACAATGCAATTATGGGGTTGAACGAAGGCTACTCAAATATGGAATTGTGTAGTGCAACTTCTCTAGGGATAGTGATTGCAAACTGCACAGTTCCAGGAAGTAAGGTTTCATCATTGAGGGTTGAGACTGTGTAGTGTGCATTTTAGTCGGGTTTTGGTGAACGTGAGTTTCTTGGTTGGACGGATTTTCAGAGAAATGGCTAAGTGTGTGAGAGTGGTGAACCTGTGAGGAACTTGAAGTTGTGATCACGCACATAGCATACTTCAATGACATGACAAGATAGACCACTGGAATAATAAGATAAGGCATTACCCTCTGTGAGACTGTTCTAGAACAAAAATAGACGAGTGTGACACTTGAGATGAACTTAGGATGACCATGACAACACTTGTGCGACAATTCTTAAAACTTTGTGTATGAGTGTGATAGATGTTTTCATAGCTAGGATAACTTGAATACACAAACACCAACCTTAGAAATTAACAAAAAAGGCCCACAAGCAAGGTAAAACTATCAAACATGCTAAAATACAAAAATTGACCAAAGTGTTTGCAACGAGAAAGGGAAATACCAAGGAAGGCTCCAAAATTTTGAGTGCAAGCCAAAATTTTAGAGGGTGTTTTAGCCACTACAACACTTGGTGACACACTAGTTGAATATAAACTTCTCTATCTTTGTTCATTTTTTAGTGCAAGGCCTTAATCCTTTAGGGAATATTGATTTATCATGAAGATTACTTTGGATTCCCCACTTACCCCATGGGTAGACATGATTTCATTTGTACCTTCTCAGTTGAACACAACATAAGATTCATCTAGATCACAATGTTTCAAATTTGGGAGGGTAGTTTAGCTTGTGAGATTATGATTTTCATAGTATAATTTTCATCTCTCGAGTTGTTAGTCCCTTTACTATCAAATCATGTATGTTTCCCATTGATATCAAATGGGAAGAGAATGCAGACATTGGTACATATAATTGCAGAATTTGAGCAAAAGGAGAGAGAGATATTGATATGCATTGAAGGTGAGATGCAAGCATTGAAAAAAGGAAGGAAATAAATAAGGACACATCTTCACAGTTATAAAGGAGGATCCCTCAACATTATGATAGGGAGATTTTAATGCATGTCAAGGATAACTTCATTTATTTACATCAACGGTTAGCAATATGTGGTGGTGTTGACATCAATGAAAAAGGGGGAGATTGTTGCACATAGTGTTATCATTGATGAAATCAAGTGTCATTGATGCCAAAGAAAATAGTAGTTCCATTATTGAGTCAAATAAAGAAAGTTGATAGTTAGATATATTGCATGTCTGTATCAAGTAAAGTTAAAATAGATATGAAGTGTATTGATATTTTAACAAGATTATGATTCCATAATGATCAAATAAATAGAATAGTTAGGTATTCCTTGTCGAGACCTTTACAATAGTATATCCCTCCTTGAAAAACTACTCCCACTATGGGAAGTTATGGCCATTTTAAAATCAACATTATTTAAGGGAACAAAACTATATGGAAGAAAAACCAAAAATATTAATATTAAGAGCACTGATGATTGTCAGGTTAGAAGCTATTTTTATATTTTTTCCACTTATTGGTGCCAAGATCCACCATTCCTAAGAAATTCTCTTTAGATTTTTCTGATACTTAAGGAGGTCCTACATCACCCCAAGATCCAATGTCGATATACTTCCAAGGGGAGGAAGGAATAAAATTTGGTTCATGAGGCACTAATAGTCACAAGCTTGCATAAACAACCAAGTGGGCATCGATGGGTGAATTTTGACATGATGCAACAATGCATGTGCACAGTGACCATGGGTGTCGCTATGCTACCATGGAAAGAAACAAAGGGAATAGATATGATGGTCCACAAAGGTCAATCTAATGGATATGAATACCCTGCACTGCCAACTTATGAGGTCTTTAACCTAGTTGAGGGGTGAGAAGCGGGTCATGTGGTACCCTATAGTGCTCCTTTCATTGTCTCAAAATTTTCCATAGTGAGTCTCTAGTCCACTCAAAAGGGGATCCATATGGCCTTCCATGTAGGAATCCCACATCAATCCCCACACCACATCCAACTAGGTCCACTCAACCCACCAAGTCAGCCATTCTTAGATTAAAATCTACCACATAGCCCTCACCACGCCAACTTTTACACACATCATCCTTCCATGTGGAATGACCCACATCATGCTAATTTCATCATGATGCCAGCATGAGATTATCCAAATTTTATTCCTGATATGGTCTAGCCACATGCCAAGGTGAAAATATTTTTTATAAAAAGGTTAATGACCCCATTTTATCATCATTTAATCTGACTTGGCCTTCAATCTCACCATGCGCACTTATCGAGTTAATTTACTCATTTCTTAGCAATTGAGTCTAAATTCACAATTACAAACCACTAATTCATGCCTTGTTCGTGAACTCAACATGTTAAAGCTTTGATCTATTTGGATTTGCCAAATTTTGAGCTCTAAAATCAAACAATAACCCTTTTCCCATGAAAATACACATGCTTTGCACAAGAAATCATTCATTTTAGAAAATAAAACCTCTCAATTTTCCTATTTAACCTTGTAAGTGCATTCACAAGCTTAAGTCACCTCAACGTTTGTTGAATTCCAACTCAAGTCATCCAAAAAGATATAAATTCAATGTTCAATGCAAATAGGCCAATTTTGGAGTTCAAAATTTAAAAGATTCTCCCTCCACCCCACTAGCTAGTGTTCTATAGATGCATGACACCTACTTATGGTTTACCAATTTTTTTAAGAATCTTACTTTTTTCCTTTTCCCTCTCCTAGTCAACTAGTCCTTTTTAGTAAGTTCCCCTTCCCCATGGCACTCTCATCTACAAAGAGCTATAGTGATGTCCAAATGAAGGAAATACCAAAGAACCTAATTTTTATGATGGTGATGTAGATATTCGGGACCTAATGATAACCGATTAAGATATGGGGATATTATTAAAGTGGTTCAAATCATAGTTGATGTAATACAATACCATTCTAATCTATTTGCACTAAATTTTGTCCTCGTTGTTGTTCCATCGGTATATCACTTTCTGGAAATGGTATCCTAGTGCCTATGATAGTACTTGCAAGATAAAAGGGTTATTCTATCATTTCAGAAAGGAAAGGAAATAATAAAAACAACACCAGATGTTATTACAGACATGCTTTCATTTCCAAACATGGTCGATTTGCAAAGGCTAGTTAAATAGACACTGGAAGAAACGTGGAATGTTCTTACTCCAAACATTAAGCAACAAATGGTTAATGAATATGTCAAAGAGGGAATTTTTACCCCTTCTCATCATCATCCTTAACACATCACAATTTTTTATTCTATGCTAAATTTGTCTTTCTCCATGAACGCCCATGTTCTTAGCCCTGATACTGATATCTATAAAACCAAGACAAATTTAGGGCTCTTAGCCTCTTTGTGTCATCTAGCGACTAAGGCGTGTACCAAGTTTGAATTTTTGCATTTTTTTTCTGATGAAATTTATTCCCAAATGATAGAATTTTGGGCGGGAAGGTTCTTCTGATGTTAAGCCTATCTAGTTCTCCTAACAACAATATTGTCACTTGGAGCACCTGAAGCCCAAGATGGTGGATCTACACAATGCTTTGTTACATATTTACTAGTGGTTAACAATGGTGAGAAAACCCAAAGACAACCATGGTTTCTTCAATTATATATCCTCTTTTATGTCATATGTGTATACCCTTTCACATGGTCCATTGTTACCTAGAGTCCCTCCTTTCCTCAAGTATAAGTTAGATTTCACTCCATACATCAGAGTAGGTGATTGATACCTCTTCAAAGAGTATACAATCATCAAATTCTATGGGTTTAAATGAAAACCATACTAGTTGTCAACATTCTTGACTCCTCGCATATTTTCATTAGAGTACATAAGGCAACGATTTGATGACAATGTACATTTCACTCCCAAGAAAGAAGCAATTACTTTCCACCTTCCTCATAAGGTGGGACTATTTTTAGTTAATTAAAGGAATTATATGAAACTTTTGGTGAATATATAGGATGAATTTGATTTCCCAAAAGTAGGAGTCTATAATTGTGAACCTCATAATATAATTTATGAGATGGGGAAGATAAGGATAAGGAAAATCAAAATTACAACCCAAATACCATAGTATAATATTGTGCCAACAAGTCAATTTGGGAAAAGATCAAGTACATTTTACATCCAGTTGAATTAGATTTTTCCCACCTCTCAAGGAGTAAAAGAGGTACTTTAGAACCGATGGATGTTGATGAAGGAGAGGAGCATAGCTCCAAGAATTCGAGATTGGAAAAGTGGTAGGGGATGATGATGATGATGATGATGAGTATGAGGATAAGGCAGAGTCATAGGATCTCATACTATGAAAAAACCAACTTGAAACGCAACCAAAACAAGCCTTCACTATGGAACACTTTCCTTTCTCCATGTCAAGATCTGAAGCAACAAAGTCAGGTGAGGTATCCAAGCTTGGACACATGTCATTGGTGGAGTAAGTCAAGGAATTGGCCAAAAAAGAAAGAAATGAAAGAGAAAGGGATATAATAATAAAATAATACCATCCAATCCCTCCCATGTAGGTTAAAAGTGCCTAGATTATGAAAAGGGGAGTGTTCAATTAACAATATTGTAGTCCAAGGTGGAGACACCTACATCCATATCAGACTATCAAATGCATCAACTATCCCTACTTGTATACCATATTCTATATAATGATACCATGGAGATGAACATGCAAGTGACCCATATGGTGCATAGACAAGTGCACCAAAAAAATGCTACAGCCAAGAAAATGTAAGGTTTTTATACCAAGTCTAGTAATCAGTTAAAATATGAAGGGATGGTTTGGAAGACCCAGAAGATAAAGATCAAAACCCTATAGGAACAAAAACACACTTGGATATGTTAACTTTGAATTTTAAGAAATATGAGATCGTGTTGGAGGATAAAGATAGAGATATAACATCCATGAAAACCATCTCAAGATCCTAGATGCATATCCCATGAAGATAGATGAGCTAGATAAAGAAAACAAGGAGAATAAAGAACTCAAGTAGAAGCTCCATAATGAATTAATGAAGAATAGAGACTATAGAGACAAAATTGTGCTATTGGAGGAATAGGTTGAAGGAATGAAGGAGAAGACAGATGAGACTCTTTAGTCTCAATAAACCCTCAAGTTTTTAGTTAGGTTGGTAGAATCATTGATAGTGTCAAAAATATGAAAAGAAGAAGGCCTTAATAAAACCAAGATGGAGATGTACTAAGCATAGGAGCACAATGAGAAAATTGAGGTTGAATTGGAATTTTTGAGGATGAAACACCCTAGTAAGTCATATTTCAAATTTTCTATGAGAATCCTCTGGGAAAGGATCACAAAGACAATGGACAAGCATTGGGATGATATGGAGCTGATCCAAGAAAAAATAGAAGTTGTCAAAAGGGCCCATAGGTAAATTACCAAAATTAAGAACATCATTGCTGACTTCCCCCCCCAAGGCTAGAGTGATCATAAATTTCCTTAACCATATGTCCAAGGATGAGGTAGTCAAAGAAAATATTGATAGATCTAAGTGGGTAGTAAGGACCAGTGAGATGAAAATAAAGAAAAGGATGGTAATACCCGTAGAGAAGAAAGACAGACACTTTCCAATGAAGTACAATATTTTAATGATATATGTGAAGTGTTATGTACTAGGAAATTCCCATCATTCTTTGATGGGAATGGGGATTTATATTCCAAGGAATCCCACAAGAAGAGCCACAATGACATTAAAGAAGAGAAAAAATACTTTGTGGAGGGGTACAGTCCTCTACATGGAAGGAAAATAATAAATTTGTATGAAGACTATTTTAAAATTTTGATTATGTTAAAGATTCTTTTCAAAGAGCAAGGTGAAGTGGATTATGAAATGGTCACAACTTTAGAAGGGACCATTTTGTACAAATAGTAATGTGATATTCCTTTAGGCAAGTAATGGAGATGTATGATGGATGTATACACATTATCTATTCAAAGGGAACACACAACAATTCCCTAGGTGTCATCGGAAGAGGCAGGGTCAAGTTCTAGGCCTTCACAACAATAAAAAGAATGACCTCAGCCATCAACATCGACATTGATACAACTAAGGTTAGCACCATCAATAACCTAGACAAGGTAGCACATATCCCTATTGGAACCAAGGAAAGAGAGAAAAGCATACTCAACATACAGGGAAGAGAGAGGAAAGTCCACTTCATCCAAATCAAATGGGACCCACCCTATCATTAGCAGATACTTTTAGAAGCTTCTAGAGGAAATTAGTTACAAGACAATTGCCCTTTTGTAAATTATTCCTACTGGTTTCTGAATACCACTAGTGTTTTAGGGATAAGGTCTTGAGTCTTAAGTTCCTATATATATGCCTCATTTTGGCATTAAAGAAAGAGAAACATTTTGGTATAGGGGAAACTCTATCAATTTCTTTCTAGAATTTGTTGTGATTTTTGAAGCTATCCAAGGAGGAAGTTTGAAGTGTATTTTGGGTTGTCAATTATTATTTTTCAAGTAATTCTCAAAAATATCTCATAATTTGAATTTTACACCATATTAATACAATTATAGAGATTTTTCATGGTATATTATGTTGTAAACCTGATTTAGTATGAAATTTGAAATGTGATTGTTAATTAAGGAAATTTCTAAATCAGTATGATTGTTTTCTTTAATTTCTATAGAATTTACCATGATTTTGGTATCTTATTTAATTCTATGTAATTTCTATAGATGATTATCTTACTATTTTGGTAAACTTTTCCATGGGTTTTAAATGAAACTAAAAAAATTATGTTACTATGTAACTTTCTTAGGTCTGAATTCTTAATTTCTCATTTTAATATGTTAAGATGTGTCCTCCATTTTCTCTTCTCTTTAAGCCCTTTTATTTCTTTTATGTCAAACCCAAGACACATGGATTCTCTAACTGAAAACTAATGGAAATCATACCCAGCAAAACCCTTTGAATTGTTGACACATTTTCCATACCTGGATTCTCAATATAAAAAAACATTTAAAACAAAAATTGAAGTTTTGATTTGGTTGGAATTTGATCATTGCATTTCATACTTTCTTGTGAAAACCCATGTTAAATGTTAGAATGTACCATATGTTCATATTTAAGAGATACATAGCAAATAATAGCTAAAGTAGGAGTAATTTTCACTCTATTACAACATAAAAAAATGCATACAAAAATAAATTGAGAATGAGATTTGAACAATTGGAAAAGGATCTTTATGTTTCTTTATTTTTTGTGACAAAGCTATGTTAAGGAACTATAGTGCATGGAAGTTGTATTTGAAATAAAAATATAAATATTAACAAAATTTAAGCAAAATTTATGCATTCATTCAATAGAGATAACATTCACAACAAACATAAATAATGTATGATTTAATTTGCTGCAATTTGTTCATTATTTTTTATTTTTCTTGAAACTTTATATCTTGAACTCAAATGCATGAATGGATAATTAAAACCTGAAAATGTAGAAATAAATTCACCAATATTAAACAATTTTAGGTGATTTATACACAAATTTTAAGTAGGAAACCAAACCATAAAAACAAATTAAATTGATCTTAGATGTTCATAGGCTCTACATTATAGCACAACATAATGTTACTCTAGGGCCCCAACACTACCAACGTACATTTTTTCAAACTATTAGTGAATCAGAAATACAAAGTTTGTAGATTCGTTCTCAGTTTCAATCACACATTTTATAGAGTGCCCCTTGAAAAGGTCATTTCATAGAACAACTAATTTTATTTATAGTTTTATATGGTTTTTGTGGGTATCTGGACTATGTTTTAGCCAAATTAGATTCTGGAAGAAGCACCACAATCTTGGTTTGGAGGTGTACATTTGTAAAGGAATGAAAATCCTTTTTAATATATTTTGGATCACCAGAGTCTCTATTATATGGGTTATAAGCTAATGAGTAGTTTGTAGTGATGTTGAGTATATGGAAGAAACCAATTTTGAGATGAGTTTTATCTGTCCAAATGGATGGTCATGTTGGCATAAATTTTTGATAGGGTCTGATAGAGTGTTGACAGTAGTATGTCTTGGTTGATTTAATTGTGAGTTAAATCCATGCCATTTAATTTTTCAACCCGGGGTTTCGTAAACTGACGAGGTATACATGTACTATATGTACTAGGTGGTTATATTTCAAATTATATTAATCTAATGCAATTTAAAACTAATTACAAAACAAATTAAATCAACCTAGTCCAAACCAAACCAAACCAAACATAAAGAAATTGAAATCACACTTGAATAAATGAAATCACACCACACCTGCATAATTGAAATCACTCTTATTGAATTGAAATCACCCTCACACTTGCATAAATAAAATCACACTTGCTAAAATTAAAAGCACACTTTCTTGAAAAGAAATGAAATAACAAAAATATACTCTGTTACCAATATGTACAAAGATGTGCAAATTGTGGTTGATGGGCACCCTCCATTCCTCAGCAAGCACACTGAATCAACTATCACATCTTGGAGATCAAAATAGCAGTATGTATTTCATAAAGATGAAGTTACATGATATTACAATAATTCTCTCTCCTCACTTTACAAATTACATCTAGAAATTGGAACTTCCAACTAGCAACTAGCAACTAACACTACCACTAATAACCTCTAACTTGCATCTAACAACTAACAACCCTTTGTATGAAGGGTGCACTCTTATTTATACAAGAATTGAGGATAACTATACAATAAATATAGATCCTTAGATCACTCCCTAAATCGACATTTATCTCTTCTGGTTACAACCAATTATCTAAAAATGTAAGATACAAATCCTCTCATCCATGATTCTTCTCCTTTGGATGTCCATAGTTAATGATCCACATCTTCTACAATTATTCCACAAATCATCATGAGTTGGAATTTGAAATTCGAATTTGTGGTTGGATGGCCAAGTAAGACCCTTCTAGAATCTTCAAGCAAGCCTACAATATCATAAAAATCATAACACTTAAATAGATATATATATATATATATATATATATATGAAAATATGTTAATTTCCTAACATTCAATCACAAATTCACTTATAATACTTAAAATCAATGACTTGGAAAATAATAATGATAAATCCATGTAATGATGAAAATGGTTACTTAATGTAAGGTTATGGGGTTATATAGTTATAGAATGAGGGTAAAATGATGGAAATAAAAGTGAAAGTGGATGACATTTTGGAGACCCAAAAAACCCCCCAATTGAAGCTATTACATGTCCTCATTCAACTTTGCATTGATTCACATAATCATAAGTTTATACTCTTGAGATGTTTTGCTTCTATATGAGCTTTGGCTTTGCATTGATTCTCTTTTAACTTTGCATAATCATATTATTTGGTAACATTTTATTCCTTTTGCAAAGTGTACCTTAAAATACATTTGATTGGAACATATATTTTTATGGTTGGTTGTTGTGTGACAACCTAAATTTTATGACTGTTGGTTCTTGTGTAAAAATACTTTTATTGTTTTTGTTGCATCAAAATACTTGAAAACATTGAGAATTCCCATAGTATTTGTTAGACATTTAATGTGCTCATCAATTGATCATTGTAAAACATATAAAAATTTTGAATAAAAATGCAATAATAGTTGATTTGGGAAAAATATGTTGGTTAGGATGAAATGAAATGTGACATGGATGAAATATGAATATCCCTTCCCCCCAACTTAAGGTGTTTTCAGTTTTATTGCAAATGAGAAAGGGAATATGAATGTGGTGAGGGATTTTCCAATATCAATATTTTAGCAGTTAAGGAATTACATGATTAAAAATTAGAAAATTACATACCTTCAGCTACCTCAAAATTGGAAAAGTTATGTATATCGAAGAGTGTGGTTGTTGTTGCTAGATCATGGAATGTCAAGTAAAATAATATGATCTCCTTCTTTCCCTTGGTTGTATGAATTGAGTATGAGATTGGAATATTTATTCCTATGGCTGTTGAATTGAGTCTTACTGCAAACTGTTGAAATCATGTAGTCTTCATTTGTTCCCACTCGATGGCATAATTCTTATCTATGTGAATAGATATGTCAATTTTGAACATAGAAAAGAAATTGTCGGATAAATTTCCATTAGTGAATTCCATTAACCAACATGAGACTACTAACCATTGATGTCAATGAGAGTCAATATTCCTAAGTACATCTTACTAGGTACGAATAGATGTGTCAAAGTCGAGTCACCTAGAAGATCCGAAAAATAGGGGACATTGATGTATTCCCACTGTTTATTGGTGAGAAAACTTGCCATTAAGGCATGCAAGACTGAAGGTACTTGAAACATCTATAGTCTTGATCCCATATGATGTGTCGTAGTCAATGGGTCAAGACTTGTGAAGAGAGGCCTTAAGGAATCCTCCATCATCTAACACAAGTATGAAATAATAATTTGAGGGAATATAGATGGAAAATTTTCATTGAAGCAAGGTTTATTTTACAGGAAGGAAATGGAAAATGGGATGATTCAACTTTGTAAGGGAGTTGAATGACTTTATTTTGGGGTTAAGGGTGAGTGAAAATGAGGTCGAGAAGTATGAAGATTGTAAGGGAAATAAGTTTTTGATAGTAGGGACATAGACAATTATGGATTGAATGCGGGCTTAAAATATGTACAAATGGTAAAAAAAATTGTGTTTAGTAACAATGGTGTAGTATATCTGATTTTACATTGAATGATCATACTCTTCTGAAAGAAACTTGGTCTTTAAAAAGGTACTTGTGCATATACTTTCATCTTCCTTCATCATCATGGAACCTCAAAAAACTTAGCAGTTTTTCTGCAATAAAATGTAAGAATATCAAAAGATAGAGGTGACTAGTCCCTCTTCATTTGATATATACACAAAAAATCATAAATAATACCAGTAAAACAAATTAAAGAACAAAAAGCTAAATGCACTTTTACTTGATCAGTACCATGGATCACCTATTATTGTTTTGTTGGTGACTTCTTCATTGTGTTTCCAACCAATTTTGAGTTTGAGACATATTCTCCAAACACTTAATGCTTCATCAATAGACCATAAGCCAAATTTTCATAAGCTATTGAATTGTGTCGATTCTGCTGCTACCAAAAATGTGGATCATTGCACTACCTTGCCACTTTCCAACCTGTAATTAGACTCGGATGGTGTTTTTTTCAATTATTGCAATTAGATTTTTAAATATTTGCAGTTTTTAATGAAATTCTAAGTCGGTAACTACATTTATCCTTTTTCTCTAGTGCTTCACCCTTGTCCATGATCTCGTGGATCAAGAAAATGCTCAAAATAAAAAATTCTTTGATTGGCTTCAAACCAGTGCCAAAGAATAGGTGTTTTCACTTTGAATCCAATGCACTTCATTTCACTTAAATCCAACTTCGGATGCTCCCAAAATTTTGTTCTGATCGTTTTGTGAAATAGTTAAAAAAAATGAATATTGAGTTGCTGGAATGCCTAATCAACAATCCATACACTAACTCAGTCATGACACTTGGAAATTTTTTATTGGTTCTCATTGGCCTATGTGTTATTGACACTTGTCATTGTTTTATTGGTTTCCACGTGGTTGTTTTTTATTGGTTCGCAGGTTGTTGTGGTGGCCCAATGAGGGAGTGCCACGTGGACCAACCAATGGTTACCACGTTGTTTCTAATTAGTTTGTGGGCTGTTGTGGTGGCCATGATGGAGTTCCACATGGACTAGCCAATGGCTACCATGTGGATGCCTCATGGCAGCCAAAATTTATGTGAGGGTTGAACTTCCCTCCACAGTAATTGAACTCATGACATCTTAATTAACAACAAAACACTTTACCAACTACACTACGTTATTACTTGTTAAATATAGCTCCCAAAGCTTTATTTAAGGTTTCACATATACATATTTTGGGGAGGGGGTCAGGGCTAATCCCTAGCCCTGGTCCTCCAACGCCATAGGACCACAGGTGGGGGTCAAGGGCGAAGCCATAGCTCGGCCCACGGTCTCATGCAACCACATATCACCATGTGCTTAAGTTAAAGGTACCAGCTAAGGAATGGTGATTAGCCCCTGATTCTCACCATCCAATGTCATCACATGTAACCACATGACCGATATTTTCGGACCTAGGGGTTAACTTTAACTATCCTACAATTTCAACCACCAATCAGGAAGGCCAAATTCATGCGTTGTTCCTTTTTTGGGTACACAAACTAGGTTTGTGTCAAATTGTAGGTTTATTAACACAAAATTGGGAAAAAACATAAAACAGTGATATCTTACTCAATTTTTGGCCAAATGCAGTGCAAAAAGAGTCAAAAATAGGTTTTTTTTTTTTTTTTTTTTTTTTTTTTTTTTTTTTTTTTCCTGTTTTTTTTTTTTCTGTTTCAGCTTTATAAAAGCTTGTTATTATACCTTTGATTATGAATTTAGATTTCTTATCCAACCTCATATCAAGCCTTGAAAATAAGAGAAAGCCCTCAAAATTCTCTAAAACTCTAGTTTTGCACTTTCTCTTTGCATTACCTGCGTTCCCGCACCTAATGGTCATGTCTCCTACGCACCTAACTGCTCTGTCTCTGTGTTATGGGTGTGAACCCCTGTAAAAGTTAAAAAGGTGCGAGTACATTCTAAAAACTCATTTTCAGTCATTTCTAGAAGCTTCTGGAAGGCATCTTGAGGTGGCAAGTTCACTCTCTTAAGGTTCATGTATCCCATACCTTAAGGAGCTAACCCCTTGATGTGAGGAGCTTATCCCTTTGAAGGAGGATTCTATCCCTTCATAAGTGGACCTGTAACCTCCTCCCCTGCACTATAAAAATAAGCATTGGGTTGGTTAATTGAGAGGTTAGAAGCTGAAAATTTTTGAGGTGAAATGTTGTTGGAACTTAGTCTTCTTAGTTGAGTTTTTATGAGGAGAGATTACATACCTCTATGATCTCATTTGAAAGAGTGCAAGGCTTGTCAAAGTAAAGGAAATTCATTTTTTGGACCCCAAGAAGAGCTTGTTTAACATCAAGGCTGAAAAGGTTGTAAGGTTCTTCTACTTCAAGGTTAATACAAATAAGTTTGTTCTTCTCAATAAGTTGTTGATTCATGGTTTATTTTATGGATTCCTTGATCACCATAATAGACATGATTTATGATATTTGCTATGTAGGTGTTATTTAATGTTTGTTTGTTTGTGATTGCAGGTCCTCAAAGGTAACTCTTTCAAACGATTGAAGGATGGCTACTACAAACAAGCATTGGATCTAAGGTAGGGTCTTAACACCTTTATAATATTTATTTATAAATCGTATATGTCTAGAGAAAGATAGATTTGTCTGTCTGTTTGTTGCAGACTATCTTCTGATACTAGGGAGATCAGTCTTGTCCACAAGATTGATTTATCCATCCAACAAGTAGGAAAGTGCAAGAGGACATCAGGAACATAAACTATAACGAGTTTTTCTTGCAAGTACCGAGTTGCATGTATGATTTCCTTACTAGTTTGGGCATGCATGGAATATGCATGTGGTTTCTTGGTAATGGTATGTCATTGGCATGGAGGATTACCTAAATTAGTAGTGATTTTTCCTAGCCTTTGCATTTCCTAGATAGCCATGGTGTTGTGGGAGTGTTTCCCCTTCTCTTTATGGTTGGTTCCCATGTTCCTTTGGTTGTGCGTTGAGTTATTAGTTCCTAGCGTCTTGGATATGAAAATGCTATAGAGCCCTGTAATAGCTTGGGTTGAGTTATTAGTCCTAGAGCCTTCATTGGAAAAATGTTCTAAAGCCCTTGGTGGGTTGAGCTACTAATCCTAGAGCCTTGGTTGGACAAATGATTTGGAGCCCAGCAATAGTTGTGGGTTGAGTTACTAGTTCTATAGCCTTGGTTGGAACAAACACTCAAGAGCCCTCAATAGCATGGTGTTGGCAATAGACATACCGCATGAAATATGGGCTTTGGGGCAGGCCAAAGCCCCTCCTTTTTGTAAAATAATGTAATTTTGTAAAAGATCAATTGTTTTTGAAACATAATAGCTTGTATTAGGGGAGTCCATGGTATGTGGACCATGGTATTTTGATGATATATCCCTAAATGTAATAGTATATATAGGGATCAATAAGAAGAAGAAGAATCATCTTTATGGTCCAAATATATGTTTATGGTTGAATTATTGTGATCTATAGTTTGTGGTGAAGCAAAGGCTTTACAATTGAGTGCGGAGAGGCTTAAGTCTGTAGCTAAGTGTGTAGATGAATTGTAGCTTAGTGCGCGGGTCAAGAATTATTTTTTGTACAAGATTCATTATTATAAGTAGTTGTTCTAGTGGACGTAGTCTTAGATTGCGATGAACCATGATAAAAATTGTGTCTTCATGTGTATTTGCTTATTATCTGTTGCGACGTAGAAGTTTTATCACAGTTGCATTTTATCATATCGCAGTAAGGATTATGGGTTTATATGATATGTTATGTGATTAAATGAATGTGGCGAAGTAATATATGTATGTTAAAGATAAATGAACATAAAAATACCATATTGAATCATCCCTAAAGGCTACAAAAACCTAGTTTTGCATCCTCCCATTGTCACTTTGGGTGAGACTATGATCTGCCTGTAGGTCGTTGTTGAATGGGCTAGTGATTAAGGGTTTTGTTGCTGCACAAGATAGATTGAACCTGGGAAAACCTAATATAAACCAACAAATGGTTCCATTATCAGGACCAGGATCTATCTGAGGGATATGTTTAGGTGGCATCCATCAAAGAAGGAAATTCAAGATTGTTTAGAATATGAGCGTGAGTTTGTAGATAAAAAGAATAGAAACTCTCATCTGAAGTCGAAATCTTGGTTATAGAAATATATTTTAACAAATCCATACGAAATTTTCTTAACAGCATTTCATTTTGAACTCTACGAGTGGATATCAAGTTTGACTGAAAGAAAGACTTGTTTTAAAGGTGGAGAACCTATGATGTGGACTCCTGAATTGGTACAATGACTCAAGAGCATTGACAACAGGATTTGAAGGGCTGTTGATTTCTAGATTGTTAACATCTTGAGAGGATTTATTACTGAGTTCGCAGTAGACTATAATGTGCCCTACAGTGAAGCAGAATGAAGATTATTCAAATGAATATGAGGTAAGTATTTGAAATATTTGAAATTCTAGATTAAGAGGCTTCTATGTGAAAAAGGAGTTTTATGGATGTAGCCAGATTACTAGTTAAGTTATGTTTGGAAGAAAGAAAATAAATATGAGCAAGAGATTGGAATAAAGTGAAGTGGAAAAAGATATAGAATAGATACTAGAAAGAGAGCTCATGGAAAAGATCTGAATACCTTTGTAGAGACCAAGTATAATCCCCTTTTGAGTGAGTCTGAAAGTGAAAGAGAAGATAGGCACCCTAATAACCCTCAGGCAACTCTGCAATATTCACCTTCAAAGCCCGAGAGCTCACAGAAGTAGAAATCTAGTAATAACAAGTGTGTTTTTGGCTCTACACCTCCTCCTCCCCCTTCTCACCCTACTCCTCCTACCCCCCATCCTCCTCTCCTTACTTCTCCCCCTCCCCCTCCCCCTCCCCCTCTAAGAAGAAATATGGCCGATGATATTAAGATCCCTAGCTTCAAAGGAACTAGATTGGAGGATAATTAGGGGAATTTTGAGGTTTAAAATAGGCCTCCTAACAAAAACTTGCAACCAAAATAAAATTTATAAGAACCAATAGGATTCAAGATGATGATGTCAACCATGGGGGATGATTCACCATTTTTGGAGTAAAAAAGTAAAAATATTAAAAAATAATAAAATAATAAAACTACTTTTTCTCTTTGTATTTTCAACTTATGTCCCTAAGGGTTTACTCAAATTTCGAGTGAGAATACTTGTTGGATGCAAATTTTAATTCCTCATCCAAGGAGTACCCATGTTTCATACTTTTGATGGACCCTACTACATGAAAATGAGAAATACATGAAAAAACGTGATTGCAATCACGTTTTTCATGTATTTATCATTTTTCATGTTGCAAGGTCCATCAAAAGTATGCAACATGGGTACTCCTTGGATGAGGAATCAAATTCTGTGTCCAATGAGTGTTTCCACTTGAAATTTGAGTAAACCCATAGGGAGATAATTTGAAAATATGAGTTGAAAAAACAGTTTTTTTTCCCTCTAAACTTTGATGATGTAAACTGATCTTATTTTATTATCACCACTATTATTTTATAATTTAATTAGAAGGCCCATTTTAGACCTCAAAATTCCCCTAATGCCAGAGAAGTTTTGGTTTTTATGTGAAGCTGTATGAACAACAAAGCAAATCAATGATGAAAATATAAAGAAAGCGAAACTCATTATGATGCTACGAGATAGAGCTCTAACGTGGTATATAAAGTATTCCAATAATAATATTAGAACATTTACAGATATTAAAGTAGCACTGGTAAGAGAATTTAAGAAGCCAAAGTGTGAGTCACAATGCATCACTGAGTTAAAATAAATTAAACAAAACCTACTGAGTCTGTTTGGGAATTTGATCAGAGATTTAAGGAATTGTTGGATCAAGTGAGATTTGAAATAGCTCCGCAACAACATCATGAATGGTTTAAAGCTGCGTTGTTACTGCATATTAGGTTACCATTGATGCAACAAAAGATAATGAGTCAAGCCAAAGCTTTGCAGCCTGAAATGAAGTTGGAAGCTTTGCCTATAGGAGATACTAATGCAGGTATGCAACAAATTTAGAGTCAGTTGGCGAACCTAACCCTACAGATACAAGATATCAAGAAAAGAAAAGAAGAGAAGAAGTATAGTGTACAAAGTGCAAATCACAGGGCCATTATAAAGAACAATGTCCTATATTTATGGATTACATGTCTAGTGGGGCACCAAATCCCTTAAATGTAGGATCCAGCCTATGGTGCGAGATATGAAAGACTAGAGGCTGACATGGCTTAGACGATTGTTACCTATTACAGAAATATGTGCAGACTCCAAGGAACGTATATTGCAAAGTTTTTAAATCAGTGGGACATGATGAGAACAATTTTTTAGCGTATGAAGTAATGATGGAGCATAATTTTGACACTTATAAAATGCAAGCAGAATAAAATGGACATGAAGGTAGTGGACAACATAGTGTTTTGAGGAGGCTTCCAAGGAAGAGGTCGAGGTGCTGGAGTTGGTGGAAGATATGAACACATTATTTTCTATAACTATGACCAAGCAAGTCATTTTTCAAAATAACATCAGAACCCTACTACGACATGTAAATACTGTAAATCTTTTGACCATGTTATTGAAGAATGTCATGTACTTATGGAAAAAATACAAGAAAAAAGGAGTCAACAGTCGACACAAAATATTCAAATGATGACCATTGAAAGAAGGAATGATGAACCGTGAAATAGTATTGTTTTTAGAAGTGGATTTGTGACCAAAATTGATAAAGTAGATGAGAATAAAGAATATGTAAGTACACGGGTTAGAAAAAATTGTTGATGAATCTCTTGCTTTTTATATTCAAAAGGAAAAAAGAAGTGTTTATGGAAGAAAAGCGAAGCTTTATGGATGTTGGAGCTTCGACCTCCAGTGCGCAACCAATGTAGAAAACTAGCTGCGACGTATCATTTTTTACACATAATCAAGTTTTGATGCAGAACCGAGCCTCAACACATGATCTAACTCTGACACAAAACCAAGATTCAACAAATCAAGGAGGTATTTTAATGTCTTTTCTAAAAACTTGTATGAAATTATTAAGAGATCAAAAGGTTGTAGAAGGGCTTCAACAATTGATAGGTTCCTGTGCATCAAAATAAAAAATGTGATGTGAGATTCTCGTAGTGAATAATTTTCATCGACAAAAGAGAACTGGAAGAGAAATGAGGCTTAGTGCACAAATAAGATAATATGAGATGGATCAATTTAGTCTAGATATGAGATATTATCCTAATTTTTTTACAAAGAAGGCATGGGAATTAATGGGCAAGCCAAAGCTAAAGTGGTCGCCTATTTAGTTAAAAATGGAAAATTAGTAAACAATCTTCCCCTTAGGAAGACTACCAGGTGTAACAGTTAATATTGAAGGAGTTTGCACTATTGTTGACTTTGAATTAATAGAGATCATTGATGATAGTAACTATTATCATGTATTTCTTGGACTTGGCTGGGCATTTGATAATATGGCCATAATTAATCTGAAGAAGAGGTGGATGATATTTGAAGGAACCAATATGATATTAGTTGTTGCCTTGGATCCATCAGAAGGAGTAAGATATACAGAACCAATCAAAGAAGAGTACTTTGCAGCTGATATAGATAATATCTATCAAATGACAAAACATGAATATGATTTTTTTAACCCTACTACGAAAGGGAAGTTGACTTGGGAGCATGTTATTTCCTGTGCATCAGACTCGGAAGAAGAATTGGAGAATTAGGAAAGCAGGCTACATGAAGTATCTACAAGGCTTTGTGCATTAATTTCCAAATCAGTTCACTGCATGACATCTGGGGTGTGCAATCTTCCTTCTTATGATGGCTTATGTGATGTGAATACTTTTCTTGATGAATACAAGGAATAGGTTCTATAAATTCAAATATTGTTAGCCTTGGATATAGCCCTGAAAGCTACTCCTGCAAGATGTTGGGGTGCACGCAAGAAGAATATAGAAGGCTAGAAAGAACGCCGAAGATTGATGTGGATAAGGTTTTGAAAGATATATACAAAAATAGAGATAAAATATGATGGTGAAACTAAACTTAGGAAGAATATCCAACTATGTGCTACAACATGGAATGATCCTACACTACACAAAGATAAAAAGGAGCATTGTAGAACATGTAATGTATGTCAAAGAATAGGAAAACATTCAAGAAGAGATGAGATGATACTAGTACCACAAGTTACATTGTAGGATTTTGATAAATGGGCTATTGATTTTGTTGGACCAATCAACAACCTGGAAGGAGGACTAGTGTGAGGTACATAATTACTGCAACCCATTATTTTACAAGGTCGACTGAAGCACAACCAGTAAATAATTGTAGCTCAGAGACTGTTGTGAAGTTTATTTTTGAATACATACTGTCGAGATTTGGATGTCTAAGATTTTGATGAGTGACAGAGGTTCCCACTTCCTGAATAAAACCATTGAAGCACTGACTGAGGAAATTCAAGTCTTTCATCAGAAGAGTACTCCTTATCACCCTCAGGCCAATGAAACAATAGAAGAATTTAATAATATCTTGGAGAATGCACTCACTAAGGTATGCAATGTGAACAGAGATGACTGTGAACTTAGAATTCCAGCAATATTATGGGCTTAGAAGACCACATGTAAGAAGTTGACAGGTTATACACCCTTTATATTATTTTGTGGGAAAGAATATGTGATGCCCATGGAATGCATTGTGCCTAGGTTGAGGATTACAACTTTTACAAATATGGAAGACCCTGACATAATGGAGGAAAGAATGTCACAATTGATTGCTTTAGTGGAAGACATATTTATAGCAGGATTCCATTAGCAAGTAAAAAAAGCCAGAGAAAAGACTTGGCATTATAAACATATTAAGCATAAGAATTTCAAAGTAGGAGACCTTGTTCTCCTCTATGACAATAAGTTTGTAAAGTTTCCAGGAAATTTCAAGATGCATTGTTTAGGCCCATATATTATTAAGCATATTACTGAAGGTGGTGTAGTTCAATTAGAGAAGTTAAATGGAGAGTTGATTTAAGTAATAGTAAATGGAAGCACATTGAAGTTGTACAGGGACAACCCTGTCCCTACAACCTTGCTCTAAAAAAGAAAGGGTAAAAGTCTTAGTTCCACCTATAGTTGAAAGTGGGCATGGGACTATAAACTACATTACAGAAATAACTTCGACGTAGGAAGTTACTTCACTATAGTCTGGATTATGTTGAAGTATATAGGATCTGCAACGTAAGACAAATGTTCGCTACACTATGGGATGCACTGAAGTTTTCTAGAAAATAAAAATATGACCGTTAAAAGAAAAATACATGGAAATTTTAATTTATGAGGATATATTGGCAAGATCTAAGGTTATATATGCAATTAATGAACAAAATGTAAACACAATTTGGAAAAACATTGATTTAATGATGGGGTTCGAATTTTAGACTTGTTATAAAATCTGCCTCCCTCCCAGATCAAACATTTTGCTTAATTGAGAATTCGAGTACTCATAGTGGGAAGAAATTGCAAAGAATTTTCACATTAACGTCCTGTCAACTAAAGAATTTGTGCATATATCCAACGATAGAGGCTTATAAGGAGTCATGGAAGCAGCCACTACAGAAACCATTGGTACACTCATAACATGAGATGAGATGCTCGTAGTAGCATCACCTGCAGAAACATTAACCATAGGAACATCAGCACAAAAACAACAGAGATTTCCGAGGAAGAAACCAACCAAGGAATGGAGAACTAAGAAGACACTAGATAAGAAACTTGTCAAACCTCAATAACAAACTAAGTAAGTTAGAGATAGTGAGGAAGAAGTGAAGCATGCAGAGAAGATGGAAACAAAGGGTGTAGCATTTTTGCCACTACCACGATACATTATGTCAAGGAAACCAAATGTAAAACCTGTCAAGGACTCAAAGGATGCAAAGTTTGGAACCTTCACACACCTACTTCTAGAAAAAGTATAATTTACTGGGGAATTACTTGGAAAATTACCACAGTTGAAGTTTGTAGACTATGACTTTAATAATAGGGAGAAGTATCCTTGGTTTGCACCAGACTGGTATTTTAAATAGGAGAACTATCCAAACAGTGGAGTAACAAGGCTATAACTACAACATTGGGAAAATGGATAGGCACAATTAGGACTACTAAATATTTTAAACGTGTCACACTTCAACAGAAGTCTAGAGAACATGATGTGTGTGTGTTAGTTGCTTGTCCTAGTACATGATGGATGCTTATGGATGGGAAATAATATCCCCATGGAACCAATGTTGATCTAGAGGATCATGAGACTACCATACCAACGGTGGAACCTCATGGAGGAGTTTGTCAAAAAAGATAAGGACCGCATTATAGCGAAAAATATGAAGAAGAAGTTTGGGCTAGAAAAATGAAAAAGAGGCTACGACATAAATTCAATCAGTGACCAGGTAGTTCACTTCATAGCACACATATTTGATGGAAATATTATGAGAAATTATTGGGTGAATGAAGTTCTTGGATCAATGGTTTCCTTAGCCATGCAGTGTGCAAACAGGGTTCAATACAATTGGGTCAAATACATGTGTAAGAAAATTCTGATAATTACCATGAAGTCTATGAGAAAGGTACCACATTTCACTATGCGTGGTTACTTTTGATTATTGCAATGTTAGCATGGAGAGAGTTGGAGGATTCATAGCTTCACTCCATAGCATCAGATTTCTGTGAAGCCGTGCGATATGCCTCGCTATGGTATACTACCCAACCGTAGTGAACAATGGAGAGCAAGATGTTGTTCGTATTGTATCATATGGATTTGCATATGGTAGTGAACTAGTACCCTCACCTATCACCAAGCCTATATGAGTAGTATAATTCTTTTACAAAGTTTAAGGTAGATTTTAATAAAGTGTACATATAAGCACGTAGGGATACAAAGAAGGAATGGCATGCCTTGCCATACTTAGTCACATAAGATGATATGTTAGCACTAGTACATAAATAGCTCGTGGAATGGATTACTATTCTTGAGGTAGAAGTAGGAGATAGTGCGATAGAAGAAGAGGAGGACACCTCATAGCACAATGAAGAGAGTGGGAAAGACAAGGATAAGGATCAAGATGGGCATGAATCAGAAGAAGAAGAGCTACATGGTGAGGGTCAACAGGATCATCTAGAAGAGTAGAATATAGAATCATAAAAGGTAGAGATAGACCTCGTTGTCACAGAAGAAAGGAAGGTAGAGGGTGATAGATGCCTCAAAGAAAAAGAAAAATCAGGAGGTGAAAATTGAATGCTAGAATAGAGTAGAAGATTTCTATGGTGTACTTCTAATCAATGTTGCAAAAAATATCGTAGAATTGAATATACTGGCACAAATGGTTAGGAAACCATCAAAGATAGAGGAAAGGGTTGGAATGGAAAGGTAGATATAGCATACACTTGCATCAAGGTTAGTGCAGATGTTAGTGTGAAATTTCTTGGAAGGTGTACCAAAAACACTTCAATTAAGTCACTAGGTCACAAGTGACCCTAACAACAAGTTAATGGTTTCCAGTGATTCAGATCTACAATAAAAATGGAAAACCTGCGGTAAAAGAAGATACAATCCAAAACAGAAAGCAACAATAGAAAGTATCCAGTATAATAACCCAACTAGAAAGACTATTTTAAAATAATAAATCTTTTATTGATAACACCCGGTGAAGGAGATCTCCAAATTGGCCTGTAAGTCCCCCTCTGTGGGATGGGTCCTTTGATATCCTTGATGCTTCAGAAACTGATTCTTTCTCTCAATATGTGAAAAACCAAAACAAAAGTGAAGAAATCAAAATGGGATCTCAAGAAAAATGACGATAATGTTGACGATGATTATGATCATGGTGAGGAATGAATGAAAAACCCTCCTTTTAATAGAAAAGTATAGAGTTAACCTTGAGATTGGAGAACAATAAAATATTATTAACCAAAGTCAGATCTAACTACTTGGAATACTTTATTATATTTATTGGAGAGGGAAAATATATTTAAAATTGTTAAATACCTTATTTACAAATAATTAACAAATAAAATGATTTATTAATTATTTCACAAGAAATAAGAAAAGTGTGAAATCAAAATAATTATTAAATAATGACTTAATAAATATTCCTAGAGAAAATTAAATAAATAATGATTTATCTAATTATTCTCATGGGGTTTTCTTATTCAAATCAAAAAATAATTTAATAAAAGTGGTTTACTAAATTATTTTCCACAGTGAAAGTGATTTTACTCTGGTAAAAATAAATCTACATGGTTTCGATCCACATAGTGAGAAATGGTTAGGTGATCATTTTTTGGTGATAACAACAGATACCTACAGAAGCCCTACAGTTCAACTTTGCCGAGCTACAACAACAGGCTGAGGAATGGAAGCATGTCAATATAAACATCGTAGCAGTGCCATTTTCAAGACTACACAAGATGCACATGGATATAATTTAAGAGGTTGTGTGAATATCACACCTTGCAGCTAAATATTAAATTAGAAAAGGAGTGAGTTGTGCTTTGGTAGAAGCTCGAGAAGGTGATCCATGAAAGGGATCAAATAGCACAGGAGCACCAAAAGAGAAAAAAGGGAGTGGAAGCAGCATGAAAAGAGATTCTAGACCTTGATGTCCGAGAGGAAGAGCTAGTAGAAGACAAGGTCGTGAAGCTCAGCCTTGTAGTGAAAGGGTACACGGAGAAACTTACCGCAGTGCAATTCAAATATGAAATGTAGATCAACGAGCTGCAAATGAAGTTGTAGCTAACTACGATGCAAGAAGTGAGAGGTCATAGGGAGACTAACCTAAAGACTATAATGGCCATCATCTCCATAGCAATGGAAGAATGTGGAAAACTCTTGGATGAAATTTTGCAAATTTGGACTTTGCTGTAGGAAGATCCAAATGTTGGAAGAAATGCAATAGAAGCAACAACAATTACAGGAGATTTAGGCATCTGTGAAGACCTCACCAATCTCACATAAGCTCACAAAGATCAATGATTTGAAGGCCCTCAAGACGAAAATTGAGGAGTTGAAGGAAGAAGAACAAATTTTGAATGAGAGGACTCATCCTTAGCATGATGAGGCCCTCCAACTATCACAAGCAGTGGATGAGAAGCTTTGAGAGCTTTGACATAGGGAGACCACGTTGGTATAGAAGGTTGCAGAACATGTGATACAGGCACTATTGGAGGAAGTGCATGGTGAGGAAAAGAAGGTAACATAGACTTTGTAGCAGTTCAGCCAGGCCTACAACAACATCATAGCAAAAATCAGAGGCAAAGTAGCTAAGTGACTTACGACGAGTCACATGTGAGTGTTGGGGTCATGTTGGGCACGACCTAACTAAGCCTAGTTTTTGGGAAGACTCTACATTTTTTGGAGCAGAATGCAAAGTAAAATTGCAGCAGAGTGTGAAGTGGACTGCGAAGTGGGGTAGCATAGCACCAGGTGGATTACACAGTAGATATACATAACAACATATGGGCTTCGAGGCAGGTTGAAGCCCCTCCTTTTTGTAAAAGAATGTAATATTGTAAACTATCAATGGTTTTTAGACCATAGTAGCTTGTATTAGGGGAGTCCATGGTATGTGGGCCATGGTATTTTGACAATATACCTTTATGTAATAGACAGAGGCACTGTTGGAGGAAGTGCATAATGAGGAAAAGAAGGTAACATAGACTTTGTAGTAGTTCAACCAGGCCTACAACAACATCGTAGCAAAAATAAAAGGCAAAGTAGCTGAGTGACTTGGGACGAGTCACATGTGAGTGTTGGGGTCATGTTGGGCACAACCTAACTTAGCCTAGTTTTTGGGAAGACTCTACATTTTTTGGATCAGAGTGCAAAGTAAAATTACAGCAGAGTGTGAAGTAGACTGCGAAGTGGAGTAGCATAGCACCAGGTAGATTACAAAATAGATATACATAACAACATATGGGCTTTGAGGCAGGTTGAAGCCCCTCCTTTTTGTAAAAGAATGTAATATTGTAAAAGATCAATGGTTTTTAGACCATAATAGCTTGTATTAGGGGAGTCCATGGTATGTGGGCCATGGTATTTTGATAATATATCTTTATGTAATAGTATATATATGGGTCAATAATAAAAATAAGAATCATCTTTATGTTCCAAATCTATGTTTATGGTTGAATTTTTGTGATCTGTAGTTTATGGCGAAGGAAAGGCTCTGCAGCTGAGTGTGCAGAGGCCTAAGTCTCCAGCTGAGTGCAAAAATGACCTACAACTCAATGCACAGGTCAAGAATTGTTTGTTGTGCAAGATTCATTATTATAAGAAATAGTTCTAGTGGACTTAGTCCCACATTGGGATGAACCATAGTAAAACTTGTATCTTCATGCGTATTTTCTTATTATATGTTGTAGTGTAGTAATTTTATTACAATGCGGTAATTATTGTGGGTTTATATGATATCTTTTGCGATTAAATGAATGTGGCGAAGTAATATGTGTATGTTAAATATAAAGGAACATAAAAATACCACATTGCATCATCCATCAAGGCTACAGAAACTTGGTTCTGCATCCTCCCATAGTCACTTTGGGTGAGACTGCAATCTGTTTGCATGTTGTTGCTGAAAGGGCCAGTGATTAGGGGTTTTTTTGGTGCGCAGTATAGAGAAAACTTGGGTCAACCCAATCTAAACCAACACTTGGGTAGAGACCAATCTGGTGATGGTTAGTTATGTCTGACCATGAGGTGGAATCATTAGTTGAGGGTTGAGGTGGGTTGGCCTTTGGAATCCCTAGTTTGATTTTGATGGATTTGTTCTATGAGAACCCACATTCATGCTTGGAATATGGCACAAGGGTGATTGGCTGAAGAGAGACTTGGTTCAGCCAATCTATGGTTGGGTGGAATGTGGAAGTCCCAAACCTAGTTGGATTTTACATTAATCAATAAGATATCTCTTTCTCCTTGATATTTTAAGGGTAAATATACTTGTTTATATGTGGCTTATATAGTTGTTATATCCTTGATATTTCTTTTGGTTAAATGTTGGTTATAAATGAGTTTTATGAAAGTAATAATGTATTGTGCTCATCATGTTTTGGTTGATCACTAAATGTACACTGAATATATGGCTTAATAGATGGTAATTCACTTATTGTGACAAGGCATCAATTCTTCTTAGTGATTCTCATATAAGTATGAGACCCCTATGTTCAAATATGTTGTTTAAACCTATAGAATGCATATTTGTGACATGTTTGATGACATGCATGTCATGGATAGTATGGGTCCAGTAAGGTCCTTGTTCAATTATTTTCATTTGTATCATTATTTTAAGGTTACCTTTCATTTCTAAAGGTTTCATGGATTTCTATGTAGTGGCCTGAGCCTTGGACCTAAAAAATTGGCACAAAATTTAGTGTCGTTGGCACAAAACTACTTGGAAAAGTCCCTAGTTGTATGCATGCCTTGTTATGGGAGTCAATGGAGGGTCTCAGTCGCATGCATACTCCTGTTAAGGGAGTGATTGAAGATTCAATGCACCCAAATGTTAGTTTGTCTCAGGGGTTGGTAACCTGGATGGGTTGGATGGATCCTGGGGGTTTTGTTGCAGCTGTAGAAGGCTAGGTTGTTTATGTTCTATAGACTCCACTACCTTAACTGATTCATAGGGAGTTTAATCATATCATTGTAACTCTTCATCACACGTTTTCCATGGTTGGCTAGTTACTTGGGTATATGTGGGAGGAGGGGGTTACATATACAATTTATTGTCTTATGAAGCCTCTCCAACATAATTGTTTTCCACCATATCCATTATCCACTCCATACACAAAAGAAAATGAAGAGATCCAAAACTTGTATAATTACTACCTCTATGAGACTCACCAAGTACATCATGCATTCATATTATCTTGTCTCAAGCATTGTAGTCATTCCATCCATGGCCCTTAGTTCACTATCAATTTTACCTGATCAAAATACCAACTTACTTTCGTGTCAAAGCCTTCTTGACTCCTCACTTGTCCATACGAAGAGGGAATATCTTTCACATAAAAACCTTTTTGTGGACTACTTTTATTAACAAAATATCCAACTAGCCCAACCAACCCCTTAACATAATTTCCATGGCCTCCAAGCCAAAGAAGTCAACAAACATCTATGCGCCCTCCAAACCAAAGAAGGATTTCCTGTGTGTCAATATATCTATCAAATCAAACCAACAATATCCACTCCTATGGGTCCTTTGGCACCCACAAGCTACCTCAAAAATTCCCTTCTTTATCGTATGTATATTGAAAGGTGGGAAAACATCATTCTTGTCACTTGAATTAAGTTATGTACAAACTATGCTATTTATCAATTACTCTCTCAAGTCATTCTCTATTTTCCTTGCTTGTATTTTGCAATGGATTATTTAACCTCTCAGCCATTCCAACCTTGGTCTCCACACCAGTGCCTCAACATGGAAGTAATGGCATATACCTAACTCCCACACTATATCCATGTGAATGTATCATCCAAAGCTCCATTCCCAATTTGTCCAAGGTTGTTTCAAAGTGCCATGAAAAAAATATCTATGTCTACTCCAATGAGCTCCACTTGGTCTTCTCAATTCACTGAGTTATTCCTCTAAATATCCCCACCAAAAGTAAAAAATACAACTTAGGACAACATACCCCCATAGAATGGCTCGTTGGTCATACCCAAAATTTATTCATTTGTATAATTGAGCCTATGTATATGTTGATGGTGGTAGAACTGCCAACATTCAGGGGATCACCCCAGTATGAAGTCCCAACTAGACCTCACACCATTTGGTGTGGAAATCCCATTCAGTATGCTAGCCCGATTGTCATTATCTTAAGGATTTACCTCAACTCTTTCTTGTCATCACATGAGAGTGGTCTTGTTTTCCTTCGAGAAGTAAGGTTCGTGTGCCTAATGATTTCTAGTGTTAGTTGTGTCAATGGTTCTTTCAATGTAAAGGGAGAGGGTGGGAGTGAGTTCCAAGTTGGTTGGGAGGAAGCTCCAACTATGCTAGGAACACATAACATAACAAGACTTGCACAACTTCTAGAGGAGAAATCCACACAGATGTGGAAGTCACAACACACAAGGGAAGATAACACATACAACACTCAGTGGATGAGTCTGCATGAGTGAAACAATTTTTATAGCAAGTTTTATGTGAAAGGTCTGTCTAATGTTCACGGAGGTATCCACCATGGGAAGGACAACATTAATAGCATATACAATACATTTTCATTAACATATTATGTATTACAACAAGTGAATGAGTTCAAGTGTTAAAAAAAGGTTAAAGCAATATGCATCAAAAGTGTTTAATATTAGTCTTACAACAGTTACAATACATGTTTGAAAATGTGATGGCCTGTAAGTGAAAGTTCCAGGGCACATCGTTACACCATACATCACTAACCCCATGTGTGAGGTGTTGGAGCCACTACTTACTCCTCAAAGAAAATATTGCAGAATATCTTAGCTATGTGGGAGGAGTTGAGATGAAAAGTAATTCTCCATGTACAAATGAGGGGATATTTATAGCCAAAGGTGAAACTGACCCTTATGGCTATTTGAATACCCTTGTGACTATTTTTCTTCCATGACTTTTTGACTTTACATGACTCCTTGTACAACAAATGGGTCTCTTGGATTTCCACATTGCATTAAATTGATTGATAGTATGGCCCACAATAGAGATGTTGATGACATGACTCGACATGATAGTGTTGGTACATTCATGCTGCTGCTGCTGTGCATGTCGAGCTACAATGCTGTTGGGTGATGGATGTCCTCATGTTTTGTCACAGATTCACCTCCACATGGCAAAGTGCACAAATTCTTTGATGGTCGTTGGTTTGCTTGATGTTGCTTTTGCACGTTTCTCCTTGCTTGTTTGTTGGAAGAATTCATAGGTTCATCTATTCGCGAAAGTTGCATGTTCATCCGTTGGTCCATTCGTGAGAAAATATAGCATGTTTGATTGTTCATCCATCCGTGAACACATGTTTTCATGCTCATCCATTCATGAGCACATCCCTTCACATGCATCGTTTGTTCATCTGTTGGTGAACTTGTCCTTCTGCATGTGCTCCCTACGTTCATCCCATTCATCATCTCGCCATGTTTGTTTTTGTACTTGTACTTGCAGTCACTCATGACAAGATGAAATTAATTCCAAAAATATCCTAGTCTACCATGATACATGATTATTTTAGATGCAGCTGACCAGGAGAGGCAACAAAGTTGCGAGGCTGGATTGATGCTCTAGGCATTGTTGATGAAAACTGCACAAGAGTCACTAGGTGAGGAAAATGGGCAATCTGGATTGATAGTGATTGTTCATGGGGTCTGGCTCAGCTGGAGGAAAAAATTGCACAATTTTTGGGAGGAACAATCTTGGCTGTAGGAAGGTTGGGGAGGAAAAATATGCACATTTTCTGGAACAAGCGGGCAGTGACAGCTTGGCATCCAAAACTGCGTAATTCCTGGAGGGAACTAGCAGCTGGTTTTCAGGACACTGGTAGTAAAAAATGTGCAATTCTTGGAGGGAACTGACAGTCATCTACTGGGTCATTGGCAGCAAAAGCTGCACAATTCATGAGGGGAATTGGCAATCAGCTACTGGAACTTGGCAGCAAAAACTGCACAATTCCCGAGGGGAATTGTTAGTCAGCTTTCGGGAGCTACTAGCAGAGAAAACTGCATTGATTCTAGGAGTTTGGCCTATTGATCACCTCTTCGTAGTTTTTAGAGTTGACCAGACTGCTAGGCAGCAAAGGGCTTGCTCATGAAAACTGCATAGTTTTCTTACTGAGCAGCTGGTTGATAGTCAAGAGGACTGGCTAGAAAAAATGTGCAATTTTCTGAGGGAGACAAGGATGGGCACTAGGTGTCTATTCTGCCTGTTTGTGCAATTTTCCCAGTTAGTGGAGTGGGCAAGGTCTACAGCCTATGCACAATATTTGAGGGGAGTCAGTCCTGGGGTGACTACCGAGTCAAGTTCTCTGGTTGACCAACATGAAGGTTGATTGATTTTCTTGTAGGAAGTGTAACTTGAAATGGCTTGCTTGTTGTTTCTACAGTATTCAATCAATCGAATCGATAACAGGGTGATGTTCTGACTGCCAGAGGGGAGTCTGGTTTTCAGAATTTTAGCAAAATGACTAAGTGTGTGAATGAGTGAAAGATGCATATGTGATCTTGTGAAAACAAACTTACATGACTCAATGACGAGATGAATCAAACCATCCAAACACACATGTTAAACATGACTGACCAAAAACGTGAGCGACAAGTGCAACACTTGTGATTGATCTTTGGTTGACCATCATGATTCTTGCGCGACAGTGAATGTGACTGTGTGTGTGAGTGCAACAGATGTTTTTTTAGTGAACACAACATGTACACACAAAGTGAAGACCTTGTGCATGACCAAAACATGGTCACAAGAATGAATTTAACATCAACATGCAAAAGCATGGGTGAAATGAACAAGTAAGACACATGCGAAGGCTAACGCGAGATCATGGAGTGAAATCAAGTGTGTGCAGCCATCAAGTGAATCTCTCAAGGGAGGCTCCAAAATTGGGTGCAAGCCAAAATTTTGGAGGGTGGTTGTAGCATCAACAACACTTGGCGACACACTAGTAGAACCCTAGCTTCTCTGTTTTGGTTCATTCGTAGCACAAGGCCTTGGTATTTCGAGGACTATTGAATTGTTGTGAAAGTTACTTCAACTTTTCCACTTACCCCATGGTCATACATGGTTCACCTTTTGCCAGCTCAGTCAAACATAATCAAAAGTTTAGCTTGATCATAGTGTTTCGAATCTAGGAAGGGTATTTTAGTTCACAAGTTGAAAATTTTTAGAGTATAAGCTTTCATCTTTGGTGTTGCTCCACTGCCAGCAGGCCTTGTCAATACCCCAATGGAGTCATGCAGGAAAACATGCATTGCTCCACTGCTAGTGATCCTAGTTAGTACCCTGGTGTAGTTTCATGCTTCACCTCTCTACGCAGGAAGCCTTTCTCTTCTTTCACCTTTGTATTTTTTCAAGAGGACTATGCATAGGAACTTATTTATTTTGGGGTGGAATAGGGATCTTGACTTATTGAGAGTAGAAGAGGTTGTTCCTTTAGAGAAGCATGTAATACCTCTGACATAGGTTTTTCTCATTTAGATTTCCCCCTTCTCTGTTTCTACTAGTTGGATGATCTTCAACACACAGAGTAGAAGGCCGGGTATAGGAATGGGGCTTCCCAGCGTGGACACAGGTTCATGGTTGGACCAAAACTTCCCTTCCTGATAGCTCATATTTTCCATCAAGACTTCATCGATCGAAGGTTATAGCCAAGCACAAAGAAGAAAATCACAAGATTGGCCAAGTGTTGTAGTGTCACAAGTCTCTTCAAATCTCAGCCACATACTCTATTCAAAACCCAGAACATAGTAGATGGCAGCACTTATTTCTGGAAACAAAAATAGTAAGGTACCAAACAAACAAAATAATTGTCAAGAAAAATAGAAAAAAAAAACAAAGATAGTAAGCAAGGCAAACAGGATGAAAAAAAGCAGCAAGCAGACTATGTACTTGCAATGGGCATGGCCCAACCTATTGGAAGTAATGCTTGAGATCTTGGCCATTGACAGGAAGGTTTTCAACCCTCCTGTCAAGTGATTGCAGACAACATGTGTGTGCGCCAAGCTTCTCACGGACCAATATAAGGCTACCGAGTTCCACTTCAGGAACCTGGTGGTATTCCAAAAGACCTTTAAGTGAAGACGACAACACTGCTTTAGATACTGCATGCAACATAGGCTCTGATGATTTCATGGGGTAGTTTTTTTTTATTCTGGGAGTGGTTCAAGTTTTTGAAACCAATGCATAACATAATTTCCTCAGATTTCTTATGTGTAGAACTTAAATTAGAAACCCATGTACCGTGATGAACTTTGTAAGTAATCCAAACATCCAATAACTTAGTCCATTCTTTCTCTATAAGGAGTTCAAATGACATATATGTTTTACCTAGATTTTGCTTATATGGCTTGGCTCCTCCTTTACCTAGAATCCCGTGTCGTATTTTTCATGTGTTGTATGTACTTAGGTCATCATCTACCCATGCAGACACATCCCGATACTGTTTGATCAAGTGGTCAAAAGTTTGATGCTTCTATGGTGTGCAATTTGTACCGAGAGTGACTATCTTCAAATCCTTATTGGTTTCCATGTTGCTTTGTTCATTCATAGTGGTGGACCAGTGGGTTCTGCTATTTCGTAGCCCTTGATAGAAGTTATACAAATCATAGAGCTTGTTGAGAGAAACCACACCCTTAGGGATGTTGTTTCCTTTCTTGCCATCAACTGCAGTTTCCAGGGGCTTCTTGTGCTCATCTTCATGAGATGTTGTGTCCTTGATAGCATCAACACTGTTTGTAGGGTGTAGTAACACTTTGAGTGCAACCATGTTGAGGCTGATGGCCCTTTGTAAGCCCAACATGAGTTCTTCATACTCAACAATGTTATTTGTGCCCTTGAACTTCAAGAAGCTTGAAATTATGCATTTTCTATTGTTTTGGGTGACTGAAATATACCTAGTTCTTGAGTCATCATGTGTCTTTGATCCGTCAAAATCAATGGCCCACATCTTATTTGTACATGGATAGTTGGACATGCTAGTACTGTTTCTACTTCCACTACTACTATTGGTACAATGCATTGTACATGTTTCATTACCATTACTTGCATGAGGAAGGACTCCTAACAACAGGTCTGGGAGCTCGCTATGCAAGATAACACCCAATGATGTTTCTAGGAGGCAGTTTCCAAACATGAGTTCTGCGAAGGCCAATGGTTCATTCTCACCATTAAGGGGGGTAACATTGTGATTCATATACCTCTCGGACAATACACAGATTTGGTTGCATTTTCCCTTGTCCATAAGCCACATGTGGGACCAGTTTGTAGAAAAATATCTATCCAATTTGTTGGACTAGTCTCTGCTAAGTAGTAGAAAATATGCTTCCGGTATTTCCACAAAAACTTTGTTGATGCATTGGTGGACTCGACTATCATGAGATAGTGGGATGAGCATGTAATGAAATTCACCAGTGGCTGGTATTGATGTTTGATCAAGTTGGATGATTCAACGGATGTCTCACTCCATTGTGCATTGATCTTTTTCACAATGGAGAGTGGCATGACGTTAATGTCTGCTCCAGAATCAACCAAGCAGTTGTGAACATTGTAGTTAAAAATTTCAAATGATAGCAGGAATGGAGGGAAACCTGAGCTCGATTCTTCCATCTGGAGTATGTTAAGCACCGTGAAAAGTGATTCAAGAGGTGTGCTTTCTCCCTTGCTAGTAGAGGTGGCATTTTCTACTGGTATCTATCCTAATGCACGTGACAGGATGTCTCGCTAACTCTATATTTTATCTAACTTGAACACACTAATGTTCACTCAAGTTTTCTTCATGTCATCCAAATCTTGTAGCCCAGAGGTGGTAGGCTCACCGAGGTGTCCAGGGTAGGACTGATATTCATGTTATCCGGTGGACTGTTCTGTATTTTGCTGCTCATGGAGGTACTCTTGTCCGCCGCTGTCTTCCCAAACTTGTTCTGTGTTCTTCTTTGGGGTGACTGGTGGATTGGCCTTCCTCAATAGAGGTCTTATGATTTCTTGTGCTTCCCCAAGTGTAAGGGGAGCCCATTTACTCCTAATATTGTAATGATCATTTTTCTTTTGTGGTTGCTTCTCTGTGTTCATCTTCGACATTACTTGCAAGCACTGATATGCGTTCACCACATGCTTAGAAATTAATGCTTCATCAGGTGCAACCTCTTCATCATCATTCATGTCTTCTAGCCGCTCCTGCATGTTGCTTTCCACATTGAGTGTATGATTGCATATAGAGCTTGCGACTCGCTTCCAGTCCGAATAGGAGTTCTCGGGGTATGTTCTCCATGGAATGAACAAAACTTAGGATTTGCGCACTGTTCGACCTAGAACACATATTTTTGTGCAATTTTTGGAGTGAACCAATTGCTACCTGGTGAGCTGCTTGTCTGTCTCTTCTTGGGTAGATGGCTGCTTGTAGATGTGACCATTTTCCATTGCTTGACCTCAGACACTTCCATATTCAATTCCTTGACAAGGCAAGTGAGGGTTCTAATATCAGTTGCTTCCTTGTCTCTACCCTTGCTCACCATCGCTTGGGACTTCCTGCTCACATATTTGGAGTCCTTTGTTGGTTCATCATCCTTGATGACTCCAATCGCACGAAGGTATTTCTAAACAACAATAGTCTCTTCACAGCTTTCCAAGAGTGTTGGTTTTCCAGCTCGCTTGATGAACTTCACAATGGTGGTCTATAGTACAGACGTGTAGAAATCAACAGTGATGGAGTCATGAGGTTTAGTGTCCACTGAAAACTTGTTCAATATGCATGTAAACCTCTAATTCAAGTATTTTACATTTTCTTTTCCCTCCATCCTCAGGCTTCCCAATTCTTTGAGTAGCATGGCCGGGGTCTTGTCATCAACAAACTTGTCAAGGAACATGCGTTTGAATGCACCCCAGTTCTGTATGGAGTTAGGTAGAAGGTTGTGATACCATGGAACTGCATGACCATCCAAGTTACATTAAAACAATCTACATGCTAAGTCATCATACCGTACCTCAAGGGTCTACAACTGCAAGTAGAAGTTGTCCAAATAATCTTCTGTTTTCACCTTAATATCAGGGTTTAAATTGATGTTCATTCTCTTTTCTCATTTAGACATCTTGTACAAGACACCAAGAAGAGCCAATGATCCCTAATTCATCCATTCCAAATTTGGGTTAGCGATCTCTTCTTCTTCTTCGTCCTCCTCCTCTCTTCCAAAATCTGATGGTTTCAGATCTAAGTCCATTGGTTTGTCTCTAACTCTGCCTCCTCCTCTGCCTTCCCCTCCACCTCCTCTACCAGAGTCTGATCCAAAGATCACAAGAGTGTCTTGTTTTCCTTGCTAGAAGAGCAGAGATTCCTCTCTATCTTCAATAGCTTATGCTAGACCTTCAAGTGTGGCAAGGACTGCTTCTTCCACTGATGATGCAAAAACCCCTATAGGAGTGGCTTTTGGCTTCCTTGATGCATATGGAAGATGTTGTATGCTTGGGATTAGTCTAATTGCTTTTGTGAACTGGAAAGTGATGGGACAGATAGAGTTAAGTTCATGATACAAAATCTTGTGTTAAGTCCTTTGAGGTGAGGAGTAACAAATTACAGAGTCGCGTGTAGGTGAGAGGGATTGTGAGTTACTTCCTTAACCAAATGGTTGATGAATGAGTGTGAGAGGATGTTCAACCATATACAATTAGCTGCCCTCCTTCTAGCACCAGAAATGTTGATTGTGTTGGACCCACCAACATTCAGGGGATCGCCCTGGTATGAAATCCCAACTAGACCTCACATCGTTTGGTGTGGGAGTCTCATCCGGTATGTTGGACCAATTTCCATTATCTTAAGGATTTTCCTCAACTCTTGCTTGTCAGCATAGGAGAGTGGAATGATTTTTCTTTGAGAAGTGAGGTTTGTGTGCTTGGTGATTTCTAGTGTTACTTGTGTCAATGGTTTTTTCACCTTATAGGGAGATGGTGGGAATGAGTTCCAAGTTGGTTGGGAGGAAGCTCCAACTCTACTAGGAACACACAACATAATAGGACGTGCATAGCTTCTGGAGGAGTAGTCCCCATGGATGCGGAAGTCACAACACACAAGGGAAGATAACACATATAACACTCAGTGGATGAGTCTGTGTGAGTGCAATAGTTTTTATAGAAAGTTTTATGTGAAAGGTCTGTCTGATGTCCTGGGAGGTAGTCACCATGGATTGGATAGCGTTAAAAACATATACAACACATTTTCATTAATAGATTATGTATTACAAATAGTGAATGAGTTCAAGTGTTAAACATAGGCTAAAGCAACATGCATCACAGGTGTTCAAGATTAGTCTTACAATAGTTACAATACATGTGTGAAAACGTGTTGGCCTGTTAGAAAGCTTCTGAATTAAGCGAAAGTTCCAAGACACATTGTTACACCATACATCACTAACCCCATGGGCGGGGTGTTGGAGCCACTACTTACTCCTCAAATAAAAGATTACAAACTCTCTTAGATATGTGGGAGGAACTGACGTGAAAAGTCCTTTTCCATGTACAAATGAGGGGGTATTTATAGCTAAGGGTGAAATTGACCCTTGCGGTTGTTTGACTACCCTCATGACTGTTTGAATTCCATGAATTTTTTACTTTACATGACTCCTTGTACAACAAGTGGGTCTCTTTGACTTCCATGTTACATTACATTGATTGACAGTATGGCCCATAGTAGAGATGTGGATGACAAGACTCATGACATGAATCGACATGATAGTGTTGGTACATTCGTGATTGTTATATAGGAAAATGACCTGCTCACCAGCTCAGAGGATAAACACATGATAACTGAATGACTGACCAAGTTTACAGGCCAAGTTCTTGTCAAGCTAACATTGTCTAGACATTATCAACCTGCTTTATAAAGCTTCTCAGCAAGCCTAAGGGTGCACTAGGGAAGAGTGTTAATGACCCTACATCAGTTTCTATGGGTCAAAGGAGCAAATTGAGTGAGAAAATATCCCTGGATTCTCTCCTATGTCAGTTCATAAAAACAGAGAAACATTAGAACTTGGCATGTTTAGGGGAATTACTAATTCCTAATGGAGTATGAAAATGGGAAAGATCACAAAGGCATGGAAACATCACGACTTTTGCATAATGGAGCTCATGAAGGACTTGGAAATCCTAACCTCACATGCTATATATGAAAGTCTAGGGCCATTGTGAAAGAGGTTGAACCATTTGAGAGGATTTCCTATTTGACTTTCGAGTAGAGTCTCAGACTAAGGCATTAGAAGATGTTAAGAAGGGAGAGAGAGAGGAGCTAGAGGGTTAAGGGAAGGCTTATGCAACTGATGGTTTTAATCACTCTTTCTACATCAATATAGAACTGTAGGTGTGTTGTCCACTCCGAGATGTTGATAGTATGACTTATTTTTATGTTTATTCAATATCATTAGCATGAGTGGCTTAGTTATTTGCAACTAGATATCTTTATATGTTCATTCATTGTTTATCAAGGTTTTATGTTGTGATACTACATTTGTCTTTTCTATGTGTAGGTTTTGATCTGGAGCCAGCAGAGGGGTCTTTCGCCTAGCTGCATTACACTCTCCAGCAATGCCACACTAAGAATCGAGGTAATAATTCCTTCTCACTTTGATATTCATTTGTTAAACATAGATATGCATATATCTCTGTGACAACTACAACTAATTTGATTGTCTGCCAAGGATCTCGGGAATACCCTTGAGGGTTTTCTACATCACCAAACACTCATGAATTAATCCCTATGTTAGAATTGGTGACTCCATTGGGGACTACACTTAGTTCTCGGTTTTTCCCAGAAAGTTCCTAGATCTCTCTTTCTTCCAGGCCTTCATGTACTTCTTCATTCTATTTCCAACCACTCAGGACCATACAACACCCTTCTCTCAGTGATTAGCCCTAAATCTAATCCCCATAGCCCATTTTTTGAGTATTTGTCCTCACTAACATAGGTTACCAGTGAAAATAGTGCTTTATAAAGCATTGCGCCCGCACAAACAGAGCATTAGTGCTGAAACTAACTCTCTGTAGCCTCTAGTACATAGCATTAGTCAACCGTTTCTTGATAAACATCTTACCTTGTGACTTCATGGGTTGGGAAATCAGCTTGTAGACTAATCAAGGATCTGTAGCTGCACTTGTTTGACTGATCTATGTCCTGAACAATTTTTTTTTTAAAGAAAATAGCTTTACTTCTTAACGTTTTTGTTTTCATTAAAGAAAAATACAATTTTTTTTTTACTGTTTTCTGCTTAGTTGGTTAGATTTTCATTATTTGGTTTCAATAGTTGTTAGTGAGAATTGAAGTTATGTCACTTATGCTATTGTTTTACTGAATAGGATGCATGGTATAAATATTGTTGTATGAATGACTCTCCCTTTGTAGAAGCACCTTATTCATCGAAAGGCAAAATTTACAAGCATTTTTTTACATGATTTGAGTCAGAGTCCCATATAATTTCATACGTACCCCTACCGAAGACTCTAACAAAGTACATTTAAAATCTACCTAATAAAATCAATAATAAACTCTTTTTATAATAAACACACATTAGTTTAGGCTAGGATCTTGGGATAGGCAGTGTGAGTTAACTACCCAAGATCATACACCGAAACTACTATCATTAAAGAGAGAAATCCTTCTGCACTCATACTATCAGGTACCACTCTAGTAAAAGTAGAGATAAATATGAGACAACATCAGACTGTAAGTAAAGGTAGCTCACATTTGCTTGCATCTCCTTTGGGTATTTTGTGCATCGGTGATCCCTTTGGGGATATCAGAGTTGAGTTGCGGACTCAGGTATCTTGACCACACAATGCACTGTCTATGACTATGTCCCCCCTAGTAGTGTCTATGATTTGAGGTATCCTTAGTGGCCATACCTTTAGGGAGAAACACAAGGTGACTAGGGTAGGCTGCCCTAGTACCCAACACAGACGAACCTACTCTGTCTTCCATTTTTGGGAGGGTGCTCCTCTTCACGAGAGTACTCAACCCCTTAATTTGAGGTTCAGGTGAAGCTCAAGATTAATTGTAACTGTACATTTTGCAAACTCTCTCTGTTATTGATTATGATACTCGATTTCATCTCTAGTGATCAGTTCTTATTAGATAGGGTCATTTCCCTTTTCTTGTTGATTGATTTCCTTAGTGTATTTTTTATTTTTTAAGTGCCAGAGTGTTATCACTGACACTTTAATAAACATCTCTATAAAATTTACTGATAAAATTTATCAGCCACCATGGCTACATCTGGCCCTTGTCCTCAATCTAGATGGTTGTTAGGACTTCCCCCAATCACTTAGGAGGATTCGTTGAGCTCCAGTGAACCGAATTCCCTGACTTCGAGAAAAATCTCTAAGATCTAACACATAATCAATTTTGACATCCCACGATTCAAGCTTACCGAAGGATTTCTTTACTGAAGGATTTCTTCCTCCATACAATCTTCCGATAAGGAATCCATTGGGACCACTCTTGTTTCCCATTGCATGTGTACCTCCTTTGTCTTCCATTGTAACATTTCCACCCATCCCATCAACAACTAATGGGTTGTGAGATTTTTTGGACACTTTTGGTCCACCACCACCTCCCCAGTTGACAGTCAGTACCACACCTCTGATGGTGAACCCCGCTATCCCATTTGTCCTAGGTTCAAACCCTATCGTGACACCCACAATGAGTAGAACCCAATACATTCCAGGTTCCGCCCCTTTTTTGTCAACCCCTGGACCTTTGACAAGTGCTACATATAGTGCTCCTTATAATGCTCAATATAGCATGGTTAGCATGGGTCCCTTCAACCAACAATATGGTTGGCATCCATTGTATAGTTCTAACCCCCAGATTCAGGTATCTAGGGACACAGTTCTAAATATGCATATATCAGCCAGGAGCGTAATAGTTCCCCCCCATTTTCAAGTCTGCATGGTCATTCATTGATTGACATGAACCCTCCTTATGTTAGTCAAGGACCTATGGTTAGTTATGTGGAGAGTGGGAACCCTCAACAAGGTCCCAATCCATCCATAGGGGCACCCTACTCACAACCTCAAATGAGTCAAGGGGGCACTCCTTATCCCGCGAGAACTTCTATCCCCCATCCTAGCAACCCCTATGGAAACCCACAATACAACACCATACCCCAAGGCATTTACTATACCATGCAACTTGTGTATAATATTGGAAACAACATGATGGAAGGACCACAAGGATCCCCAAGTCATATGTCATCGCTTTGGTCCAATTCATGGGCATCAAACACCTTTCCTTTCTTGGCAACACTTGATATCCCCGACTTGTACAAACTTACAAATGACCCCATCTATCACAACTTACTTTGGCCGTCAATCCCAAATAAAATACCGACAGACATCCCGAAGTTTGAAGGGAAACAAGGGGAGGATCTGAGCACACACATTACCACCTATCATCTATGGTGTGTTTCTAACTCCATGGTGGATGATAGTATCTGGCTACATCTCTTTCTGCACACCCTTACCAGCAATGTAGCCAAGTGGTACATTGAGTTACCACATGCGTTAGTCAATACCTTCGGTACTTTAGCGATGGAATTCTTAAAGCACTTCCAGTTACCCATTTTCTATGAAATTGATACAAAACTCCTCGCTTCATTACATCAGCACACTACCACCCATATCTCTAATCATATACATGAATGGAGATGTAGGTGGAGGTTAGTCAAAGATCCCTTGCCAGACTATCTATTAGAGGATTGGTTCTGCAAGTCTCTACTCCCCCAAATCACTAAAGATGTCACCGTCGGTGGTGTGGTCACAGAATACCAATCCACTCGTCATGCCCAACACTTAAATCTGATATATTCACACTCTAGCACTTTATACGATGTAATTCCCAATGCCCCTCACAACTCCAACGCTCCCACTACTCAGAAACTTTGATCGCATGCCGATGGGATTATCGGCGCAGCCTCCGAGGCTTCTTTAAAACAACTTAGCGGTCACATTTCCATGAGTGGTAATTTGTCACCAACCTTATGTTAGTCCCCCACGACATCTTCGTTGTGTTATACATCAAATAAACATGTCCATATCTTCCCACTCATTCTAGAAGATTAAGCAAAATTCTCTCTGATCCTGGAGAATGACCCTTTTACCTATGTTTCTGCATCGTCTCAAGTAAGCATCATTATTCTTGTGATGATTCTCTATGTTGAACTATAAGGTCGCGCCATCATCACAGGGTACATCATTTTCCTGCAACGGTCGGATTTTAGGGCTGGACGCAAATCCTCAAGATATTTATTGCAACTATTTGTCTGAATGCACTGTTTCCATGCAATGTCTTCACTAAGCCCTAGTGTATGACTTGCGACGATCCAGATATGGCGAATTAGTTCAAATATAATGCTTCTGGGTGATTCTAGAGTTGGTTGTTGGGTCAAAGGAGTTCCCCTTTCCTCCTCTGGGATGGTAGTTTCCCCTTTTTGAGAAACCTCCTTTGGAGATAAGCTCACTATCCCTCATTTTATGGAGGCTCCTCCTCTTATAAAAGCACTCCCCATTGCATTGATCAGCTAGTTCCTAGTTCTTGGTTTATGGATTGAAGCAAATTAGCTAGCTTTAGTGTGAAATTGCTGATAGTTTGACAAGAGGTTGTGGAGTGCCTTAGCCTTGTGTTAGAGCTTGTGATTGATTGATATCATCCATTTGGAATACCCATTATTGAGAGTGAATGCTTGAAGAAACATGCTAGCTGGACCCTCTGAAAAGGCTTGTGATGTCAAGCCTTGGTTGTAATCTTTTCTCTTGATTTATTTTAATACAATCAATAACGATTTCCTATATCTTGTGTACAATTTACTTGATAGCTTATGATTCCTTGAATTTATAAGTAAATATATCGTTTTTGTTCTCGATTACATGCTCTGTTGTTTTCTTGTGGTGTTTTAGGTTGATTGCTGATTAAGGAGAAGGAAACAAAAGCTTCATCAAACACCGGTTTTAAGGTAGACCTTCAATGATGAATATTTAAGGAAATCGATTGTTGTTTTGTTTTTGCTATGAGTAGACCCACTCTAGGGCTAGAGGGGTTGCCTCTGTCCGTAGAGGGAACACTTTCCTACTTCACAACTCCTATACCAAATCGATTGCTCTTCCTATCACCGCGATACACTCTGTGCAATCTACACAAAAACCTAGTGGTAAGAACAAGAAGAATAAGAAAAAGACCGCTCCTTCTAAAGAGTAGTCAATAAAGCAGTACAACATGAAGTAGAAGGCTACTACACCTTGTGATGATGGGAAGGATAAACCCACTAGATTCCCTTGCAAAATATGTGCCAAAGACCACATGACCTATTTCTGTTCATGTCTTTAGGAATGCACAAATTTCATTGCTAAAAAGGACACTGGTAGGACTCCTACTATCTCGAATAATCCTTTCCTTGCTCAGCAGCAACAACACCTTATTGCAAACCAACCCCAAGCCCCGCAAGGGGGAAATGACAGTTCACAACATCCTTCAGTTGGTGAAGGAACATCTACCGTTTACACCTTTAAAATGGTAGTGTCACGTGGAATGAGTCGATATTGCGGACAAGATAGACCTTCCTAGAATCTAATGAAGACCTAATGACAAACAAACCAACCAGACACTATATTTCTCTAAATGTGCTTTATAAGTAATGGGAGACAAGTGTGTTTTAAGGCCTACCTCATGTCCAACGCAAGTTTGGAGATGCCTTCGCTCCTTTGATCCAAGTAAGTTCCTTTGTCTCAAACCTGCAAACATAAACAAGGCAAATGATTAGCTAGCACCTGAATATCTAGTATTATAAAACATATTCAACATGAAAGTCAAGGAGTCCATGAAACAAATAACATGAGATACTTGTTGAGAAAAATGAGCTTGATTGTATTAACTCAAAAGAGAAGAACCTTACAACCTTTGCCTTGACGTTGTACAAGCTCCTCCCAGGGTCCAACAAGAAGTCTCCTCTACTTTGACAAGCTTCACTCACTCCCTAATGAGGCCAAAAAGGTATGTGATCTCTCCTCTTAAGCTCAAATAGGAAGTCTTGATTTCACTAGCATTTACCCTCAAAAGTTCAGCTTCTAACCTCTCTGGCCACTGACCCAATGCCTCAATTTATAGTGCAATGGAGATCAGTTACCAGCTCCTCCTTCAAAGGGATAGAGTCCTCCTTCAAAGGGATAGCTCCTCTCAACAAGGGATTAGTTCCTCCTATTATGGGGTGCATGAACCACTTGGAGCGAACAATCCACGTAACAAATGCTTCTAGAAAACTCTAGAATTAATCTAGGATGAGTTTTTTAAGATAAAGATTGCGCCTTTTGACTTTTACAGGGGTACGCACCCTCCCCTTTACATACAGAGCGTATAAGTACGCAGATACCTTGAACAAAAGGTGCGGGCCCGCAGGCAAAAGTAAGAGAAAGTGTTGAACCAGAGTTACATTGCTTTTTTGATGTCTTTCTCTCATTTCTCAAGCTTGTTTTAAAGAGCTAAGGTTTAAGACTTGCTTAGGAAGCTGGTATAGGTAATGATAGACCTACACCGACTGCAAATAATCAAGGTGACGATATTTTTGTGTAACAAATTGCCCCCTAAAGTACAAAGTTTGTAGTATATGAGGATTTTTCATTTATCATATAGGAAGAGTGAAGTGCTTTATCATTTCGAGGATCATCTTGCGAAGAGCCCGGTTGGAACCTGTAAAAACATTCAATGCAAAATATATATATGAGATCATATCATCACTGAGGTAGGAATTCCCATACTCAGATAACAACTGACTAAGAGACTGAAAACTGACTAGAAGACTAACTGACTAGGAGACTAACTACTGCTCTAATATAGGAATGATCTCGTAACACATCATAAGTACAGACACATGTGGACACAGTATGGACGCAACCATCTATTTATGAATAGTCCATAATATAATGAATACAAAATTCCTCGCAACCTGGATGGTGGAAAACTAGATCCAGGGTCTTCATTTCTACATCCCGATACGATTCTATCCATGCGATTGAATGTGTGGAAGTCGAACATGGTAGAAACCGCTTGATTACCAGTCAATGATGTAAACTGTTAACAAGCGTGAGAGAAACCACCAATAATGACAATGGCTTTCAAAGTACTCAGCACAATCCATGAAATGTGATAAAATGTGTTGATGTCAAACATGTCATGGAATCCTTTGATCGAAAGTCAATGATGTAAACTGTCGTCAAAGGCGAGAAACCTGCCATTGAGGCATGCAGATCTCAAGGTACTGACGATTCCTAGATCATCTTTCTAGATAATGAGTCGGAGTCAATAGAAAGCGATCCGTCGTAAGCAAGCTCACGACACGAAATCATAGATCAAGTTGAATAAATTTAGTTGCAAGGACTGACTCAGGGATAGTCAAGATGGATGACAGACATTTTGCAGATGAATGGCTTATTTGCACTAAGCTCTTGAACACATAACGACACGACAGATGGTTTGGTAATGATTCACCCAAAGTTAATACCCAGAAACCTGCTGAAGACTTTCAATATGGTTTGATCAACTGTTAGGTAAAGGATTTCCCAACCCAGGTGAATGAAAATGTCGTGTTCAAGAGTGGTTATAAAGTATGACAAACAGACTCTTTTCCCCCACCATTTCTGGCAAGTACCTCTTTATTTTTTACAAGCTTGAGGAGGATAACATATGCTTGATTATAAGCTCACACTTCAGGTGAGTCCAACTTAGTTTAAATTCGAACCCTAAGAAGGAGTGGTCCGTTCCTGTTTGTAATAGAACAGGTCCTTTACTGTCGAAATTTAACGAATCCAGTATAGGAGAAACTCAGCGTTTTTCATTTTTAGAGAGTCTAAAAAAACTTAAGAAGACTCCAGGGTTTGACTTTTTCGTAAATTTGTGTCCCCCAAGCCCGAAAAAGTATAAAATAATACTTGAGAGAACCGCTTGATCTTTTACGACCAAGGAGTACTTTTCCTTATTAGTGTCTTTGATTCGAAAAAGTAAAAAAGCAACCAAGGACACGTCGTTTTATAACCAATATCGAATTTGAAACGACAAAAATCCGACGATCTTTTTATGTTTTTACGATCGGAAAAGAGCTGTAAATCGACCATCTTTTAATTCCGTTTTAACGAGTTTAAAAGAAAAATTCGGCAATCTTTTCATGTTTTAGGAGTCTGAAAAGGGCTTAAAAGGTGACTCTGGTTGAAAATGATAGATTTCGCCTAAATAATCATGTTATCTTGCACAAAAACACAAACATTACTCATACCTGCTTGAAGGAGATAAAAATGTCACAATAATACCTTTTTAAAGTGAAACATAAACAAATTTGTAATTTATTTACTCAAAAAACTTATAAAAAGGGGTTTTTACCATTCATTTTTACCATTTGT
>APFE031482972.1:1859-16083 GCA_000404065.3 Pinus taeda
TCTTGTAGAGAAGTGTTGTTGGTTTTCTGGTGAAATTTCATAGTGTTGGGTGATCTAAGCTTTACTTGAGGTGAAGAAGGGCTTTCTTGCTGGAGGATGATTCTGGGTCAGAACATATGGTTGTAATCCTCCTTCTTTTCTTGATATTAATAAAGTTATTCAAGTTTTCCTCCATATTATTGTATGTTTGATTATATATGCATTTGTATGGTTAACATATATCTGGTCCTGTGTTATTTATGAATATAGATCTCTCTTCTTCGATAGCAGTATGTTTCTTTAATTCCACAGGTGCTCTTTGAAGCTACGCAGACGAAGAAGAAGCAGCAAAGGTCTATCAGGAAGGAGAGTTATCAAGCAAGGGAACCAAACACAAGACTAAGCTTGGTGCCCTTTGTTCCACTCTTATCTATTTTCATAAAGGAAAGCGAAAGTAGACTTTATTTGTTTGTTTCTAAGATAGCTACCAGTCTTAGTGGGAATAGCAGCTCCGAGTGGACACTATTCCCGGTAAGAAGGAGATATGTTACAACTATGTAACCATTTCTCCATTAATACACAAATAATATAATTATTTCCAACTTGTATTTATAGACGATGCCCCTTTCTGAGTATTGTATATTCATGAAATAGTTTATGCATAGTTTCAAATCAAACATACACAACATTTATGCCATAATTTTTGTTATGTCCAACCAATAGCTAGGAACCATCCAATTAAGCGCATAAAAGTTGTCATTCCCAACACATCGTTTTTAATATAGAAGTGAACTGATAATGTCATTGCCGATGCAGATGAAAATTAGTATCTTTGTTATTGTAGATGCTGCTCTCCTCTTATTTGTGATGATGTTGTTGTTAAATGAAGTCTCCGCCACTTGCAGGAAAATGCATGGGATTACTGATAAAATAATGAATGTTCATTCTTTCGTTGAAGCGGCAATGGCAGTAGAAGTTTTAGCTCTAAGGCAATCACTTGCAGACGGTCAACCCGAGAACAATCTTCCAAAACCACCACCACTGCCTCAAAGCAGTATTTTTGGCTCGTCGTTTGAAGCGGAAAAATCTTGTGGGCCTCATCACGACAAAAATGTTCCATGTCCACCAAGTCTACGAACAGAGAAGTACAAGATGGACGTGAATGACAAGGAAGAGATAACAAGGAATCACCAGACAGAGAAGAACAAATCAGCAGATACGCTCGGTTTAATGATTTAATTCTATTATAAAACCTAGGGCACTAGTATATACTATATACTATATATTGTGATCTTTTGCATGTTCTAGTTCATCCTAGGATATATTTTGATCTTTGTAGTATTTTCTTTCATGTTCTGATACATCTGTTACCTATTTCGCAACAGAATATAATTTTTTTTCCTTTTGATTATAATGGATTATTTTTGCAATGTCCAGATACTTGTAAACTTCCTAATCAATTCTTGATCCATGAAGGCTACGGTTGTTGGCTAAAAACCTGCAGGTAAAGCCAAACTAGGGCCTGGAAGGGCATTCATTCCTCCAGGGGAGGGGGGAGCCACTTTCGAGCTTGTCACCATCGAAGACTCTCATCTAGGGTTTTGCAAAATTCCTTAATCAAAATTTTTGGTTAAGTTTTAACTCTATTTATTATACTATTAAAAATGCTACAAATGTTTATCTTTGACAACATTTTCTGCTTACACATTATATGCAAGATTGTTATGAAGATAACTTATATGGAGAGAAAGGAACTAATAACTCTATTTAATATAAATTACAAATGCTACAAAAGTTTATATCTTTAACCCTATCACTTTCGATTTACACATTGTATGTAAAGACAAGTTCAATATAAAATCCCTATAAAGAGGTAAAGAAGAAAGATTGTTATGAACATACTTTATATGGAGTAAAGGGAATTAATAACTCTATTCATTATACAATTACAAATGCTACAAAATTTTTATATTTTACTGCACATTATATGCCAAGACAAGTTCTTTCATAGTTTTCCACTTTGTCCCTATAAGATAAGAATTTGTTGTTTATGATTTTGGCTAATAATGATACTATTATTTACACTAACGCCTATGAAAAGAAAGTGGGTGTAAAGTGTTGTTATTGCCACTCAAAATGTTCACACTATGGTTGCTTGTACACGTTTACACTAGTGACTATGAAAACGAAGTGTAGGTGAGGCACGACTTCGTTTATCATACATAACCTCTTCATTGATGTTTGCTTTATGTAGCATGGTGAGGTGTTTTCGCCCATTTAATATCTCCTGTAAAATTATGGTTTCTTTCCCATATTTCCACTAGTTCTTGTGAAAACAAGTGGGGCCATGTGTAAGTCCCTGCAACACTTGTGGCATCTTAGTGAAAGTGTGACTTTTGTTACCGTGGTGAGATGTTTTTACTCAATAAGTATCTTGTGTTGTATATAGGAATCCAACACATAATTTATTATATCATCTTTTCAACTTATAAATATTACGAGGAAGTGTGTAGAGTATAAAAACATACTTGAGTGGATGAACAACTTACGAGATAAAGTGCTTTATGTACAAACCTTTTACCCACAAGAGAAATGCATTGATAAATAGTATTTAATTTCTGAATTGGGTAAAGCTTAGACTATCTCGCCTTATGATACTTTGACTCACTAAACTATTCATTCTTATTCTGGTAATGCGGAGACGTCCTTTCCGTTCGTACACTTGCCGCAGTGGAAAATGTTTAGGTTCTATTTTATAAATAGAAAAATTAAAAGAGGCATCCTTTGGAATGTGACTTATAATGAAAAATCATGGACAGAGAGTTTTGACGGGTTTGAGTAAACGGCTACGAAAACTTCAATCATTCGCAATGGGTGGATCTCCTCACAAACTGACGAATCTGTGTCCAGTTTCTCAATCTTGTAAAAAACAATGATTAATATATAGACAAGCACACTTGCACCATTAAAAAACAAAAAACCAGTGCTTTTCGGCTGGCATTTTATGCTCGGAAGAGATAAATGCGAAGTGAAATTGTGTTTATGGAAGGGACCTTGAAAATGGATTTTATGCTTGAATAGAACTAGCCAGTGTGAATAGTTTGAATAGTGACAGGAATAATTTTTTCTATTCTTGAATCCATTGTTGTGTTCATTTGTACTTGTGTTTTTTCTATTATGCTTCTTGTTTTTTTTCTGGTATGGCATGGAAAATCGATTATTTGATGGCTTCCTAATTAAAACTAAGTTTCCTAATTAACACCAAGTTATACTTTGATTATAATATCCTTTGTTGCATCAAGTTTTTCTTCTAGATTTGATTCCATTATGGCATCTTCTTTAGCTTCTAATATGGCTTCCATTGTAGTGTCTTTTACTTCTTTTAATATTTCTTCTTGGTTTTCTACCTGAAGGGTTTCTTTGTGTGTTCTTTAGGAAGGTCAAGTTTGGCTTCTAATATTGTGTCCATTATTACATCTTTGTTTGTTACCTTAATCGGTTATGCTTTTTCTTCATAGCTAATGAAACGTTTGGCTACTAGTATTGCTTAAGTTATTACTTCTTGATTTTCTACCTGAATGACTTATTTATTTTGCTTCTCAGGGAATGCCAAGTGTGTCTTTTGATATTGCTTTCAATATTACTTATTTATTTTCTACCTAAATTTATTTAGTCTTTTCTTTTGAGGTTAAGCCATGTTTGGCTACTAGTATTCCAATATTACTTCTTTGTTTACTACCTAATTGCCTCTTTTTTTCCTTCTTAGGTAATGCCAAGTTTTGCTTCCCAGATTGCTTCTAGTGTGCTTCTAGTTTAACATCCATTGTTGCTTCCTTTCTTGCTTCTAGAATTGGTTCCATGTTAGCGTTGTTATTTCCTTCCTTTTAGTAGGAGGGTTTTCTTCATGTTTAGTGCATGGGTTTGCTTCTCTTTTAGGATCAAGGTTTGCTTCCTTTTAGTGTTGGGATTTTCTTCTTAACTAGCCTCCAATTTTTCTTCTTGTTAAGCAACCATTTTAGCTTCCCATTTAGAGCCAATAATAGCTCCAGGTATGGCTCCCAATGTAACATCTAATTTTACTTTCATTTTAGAACCACATTATACTTTCATTTTAAGAACTCATGATTCTTCTTTTATAGCTACCATTTATTATTTATTATTTACAATTAAATTAGTTTAGTATATCATGCCTATTAAGCATGTTTTATGATTATAAAGTAAGTCATATTGCATTTTAAATATTTTATAACATACAATTTATAAATATTTTTTAGAGAAATGGACATGCATATAAACCAACAACATTTTTCTTAACTATAACTGACATTTTTATATTGTTAATAAACAAAATAGTTGGTTGTGACTAGCTACACATAATGTAGGCTCAGATTCACATCATAGAGATTTCCATAGCATAGCCCTTTTAGGTTTCTTATAGTTACAAACCACACCACAACATTGGCATGAAATAGAAATATATTTTTTAAACTATAACCAATATTCTTATCTTATTAATAAAAGAAAATGTTGGTCTGTAACTAGCTACACATAATGCAGCCCGATATAATATATGTAAAAATGATACATGTCAAAATGATATAACTCAATATGGTAGTGTAGGTGAAAATTATACATAAGATAATAAATATTAAAGGAGAAATCACAACGATTTATCAACGATGATCAATAGTAGAGTCTATATGATAAATCTCACTAGCTATGATAAATTTCACTAGCTACTAACAACTTATTTATCATCATCATCATCATCATCATGTCTATCATGATCATCACCATCATAATCATCAATAATGTCATCATCTTCGTTGTCTACCTTGGCGTCCTCTCGATCAACCTCATCATCATTATCTCGAATGTTTGAACCATACCAATCATAATCTAGAATGATCTCAAGATCAACTAAATCTTCTGGAAGACTAGTGTTCTACAAAAAAAACATTCAAAATGAAAAGTTAATTATTTAATCTATTATCTAATATATATTTGTTATATTTCCAATATTACAACATATGAAGCGAAACCATATTCTTATTGTATCATGTCAAAGTTAAAATATATACCATAATAAAATTTCATTTCAGCTACAACTAATATGTCATTACAATGATGTAAGACATGCAAAAAATCTAATTAAATTTAGTAAATCATGGAGGAGGATAGAGGATCGAAATCTAGCCACTAATTTCCAGAGGAATGAGCAAGTGTAGCAACAAGAATGGGACAAGTGTCAATGATAGACATATAAATTTGCTGTAAAGCAACAATGCTTACAAGGATTCTTTTTCTGAGCATATCGCTATAACTGGGGGGATGTAGCACTACCCTCCTAGGCTATTTTAAGAGCTCTCAAGTGACTACGTTCCCTAACCACCCCTACAAATATTGTACCAAAGGCTTGAAGACAAGCAAAATAAGGAAAAAGGCTACCAAATGCATGGGGATAGAAGGAGGACCATGCGGCTCAAGGATGAGAAACATTTTTGTGTTGGGCGCCTGCTGGTCTCAATTCTTTTTTCTATTAATTTTTTCTTAAACGATTAGGGTTCCCTATTGATTATAAATGTAATTTGGAAAAATTATTACACAATTTCCCTAACCTTATAACTATTTTATATGCATTCTCAAATTAGATCACATGATAATAATCAGATTATCATTATGATCTTATCATTTTAATACGAAATTATAAAGCGATGTGCTTTCTATGCGCGAAGATAGACATATAGAAACAAATCAAGAATGATAGAGAGGGAGAGCACTGAAATTGTAAATCTGTATGTATCGTTAATTCTCAATCATTCATGGCACCATACCTTTCTATTTACTAGCTTGTGTGTTGTGTAGTGTACTAGCCCCGGCTAGGAAGATACGGCTGTCCTTCTTAGCAGGGTTCATTGGCTAGGAAAGTATGTGTATTGTTTATTTATTTCCTCTCAGTTATAATTAATATGTGATTGTTGTTAGCATTATTATTATACTTTTTGATGCTTTAGTGATTACAAAATCCTAATCTCTATATTGAGTGACAACATATGTCTTGCACCGATCCCTTTGTTAGTGTGACAATTATTTAATTTCCATTATAGTTTGATGGTGTGTTAATTTCATTTGAATGTGTGTTAACAAAGTGGTTTTATTATGTATTACGTGTTCATTTCTTGAGAGCGTGAGCAAGGTTTGAAAGTGTAACAACGAGAGTGTTCACTTGTTGAGAGTGTGATTACAATGATTGAGCTTGAGATTCATTAGAGCTAGTCATGATTTTCCCTTGCATATATTTTGCATAATATTCTTGCAATAACAAAACCTACCTAGATTGACAATTAATGTGAAGACTTTGAATTATTTCTTTGAATTATAAGGACAAGTGTTCTACACAAGGACAAGCTAAGGAAGAACATATACACAAATTTCACATAATTAAATTTGAAGTAAAACTGGGAATTTCATATGATATTTGAAGCAGACTATTTAAGGGTCAAAGTAAACATATAATAAGTCAAAAGTGTATAAAATAATTAAATAAATAACCTACAATTTGAACCAATTATATTTCCCAATAAATGATGTCTAGGTGTCAATTTTAGTGAAGCAATGCAATTTTAGCTTACTTCACAAAAATTGATGCCCAACTTCATTTCAAGGAACAATTGAATGATTCAATTTCGGGAGTACTTTTCTAATCATAATTAATGTTGATTTTGCACATAGAAATTTTTGTTGTGCTAAAAAAATATGCCAAATTCGATCGATTTCGTAGGATTAATGTCAAAGTTTGTGTGCCTCAAATAAATCATACTAGGAAAAATACTTAATTAACCATGAGATAATGATCATTCCAATCTAGATATAAAATCATTTTATGCAACATGCCATAGTCATTTTCATTAAGGAAATGTTATACACTGAAATCCAATTTTGTTCGATTAGTAATTGGTCATATGAGCCAATGATCACAGTAAGAACAAATATGCACTCCCAGGCCAAACCAATTACACTCTTGGTAAAAAAAATCAAAATGGGACATGATTGGACAATTCCTAACCTTAGGATATAGCCTTGCAAAATGTCTTACAAATACCCTACATAACTATGTTTCCCACTTATACACAAGTTTCACAAAGAAATGTAATTTTAGCTTACTTCACAAAAATGCATGCCCATCCTTCATTTCAAGGCAAAATTGAATGATTCAACTTCGAGAGTACTTTTCTACTCATAATTAATGTTAATTTTGGACATACAATTTTTTGTTGTGCTAAAAAAATATGCCAAGTTGGATCGATTTTGTAGGGTTAAAGTCAAGGTTTGTGTGCCTCAAATAAATGCATACTAGGACATATACTTCATCAACCATGAGATAAATATCCTTCCAATCTAAATATAAAATCATTTTATGCAACATGCCATAGTCATTTTGATTAAGGAAATGCTATACACTGAAATCCAATTTTGTTCGAGTAACAATTGATCATATGTGACAATGATCACAGTCAGAACGAATATGCACTCCTAGGCCAAACCAATTACACTCTTGGTAACAAAAATCAAAATGGGACATGATTGGACAATTACTAACCCTCGGATATAACCTTGCAACATGTCTTACAAATACCCTACATAACTATGTTTCCAACTTATACACAAGTTTCACATAATCTACAATTTTAATCGACCCTATTGGCCAATAAATGAATCCTGGTCATGCCTTTTAGTTAAGACAAATAATTTGGCTTGCTTCACAAATATGGAGGCCCAACCTTCATTTCAAGGCTATTATTTTTTCCTACGAGGATATTTTCTCTTGAATTTGAAAGGCATGGTCTTAGTGTCGACCAAGTACATTTTGTTCCTACAGAAGAAATGGTTTATTTTTAAGCTAGAGAGGACTTTAGGTCCATTTATTGTAAACAATAGAAAATACCTTACACAGTTGGAAGTGATGATGGAGTTTGTCTTTGATAAAGGAGAAAAGTGGTAATATTAACCCCATTGTATGATTTCTCATAAAAAGGTGGAAATTAGTTTTTCACCTTATATTACATTCTAGTTTTACATCGCCCATCTTGGACACACATTTATCATCTTCTCTCGCACTACTCTATGATAAAATTGGGGTGGTTAACACGCAAAAAGAGTCGAATGGTCTCCTTGGATTACACGGAAGTGATGTCGAGTCAAACATTCCTATTCCTTCAGGAGATCCCCTATGCTCATCGATTCAACATAGTCATTCAATAATTGCAAGATCCAATTGGTCTCTATGAATTACCCATGAACAAAGTTGAATTAGATATTGCAACCCCGTTCATATACTCCCATTCCTAGCACTCTCCAACAGAATCCGTTACATGGATGACGTTTCAAACGATCTATTCTAATGTTTCAACATTTAATGCTAAAATATCTTTGAGAAACGTCAACTTCTATGAAATAAGTAGATATATGGGTTTATTTCTTTTTTAGGTTCAGGGTTTGCTTCCTTTTAGTGTTGGGATTTTCCTCTTAATTAGCCTCTAAATGTTCTTCTTGTTAAGAAACCAGTGTAGCTTTCTATTTAGATCCAATAATAGCTCCAAGTATGGCTTCCAATTTAAGATCTAATGTTACTTTCATTTTAGCACCACATTATACTTTCATTTTAAGAACTCATGATGCTTCCTTTATAGGTACCAATTATTATTTAGTGTTTTTTATTTCAATTAAATTAGGTAAGTATATCATGCCTATTAAATAAGTTTTATGATTATAAAGTAAGTCATATTGCACTTGAAATATTTTATAGCATACAATTTATAAATATTTTTTAGAGAAATGGACATCCATACAAACCAACATTTTTTTTTTAACTATAACCGATATTTTTATATTGTTCATAAACAAAATAGTTCGTCGTGACTAGCTACACATAATGTAGGCCCAGACTCACATCATAGAGATTTCGATAGCATAGCCATTTCAGGTTTCTTATAGTTACAAACTACACCACAACATTGGCATGAAATATATATATATATATATATATTTTTAACTATAACCAATATTTTTAAATTATTAATAAAAAAATTGTTGGTCTATCACCAGCTACACATAATGCATCCCCATATGATATATGTAAAAATGATATATTTCAAAATGAAACATGTCAAAATGATACAACTCAATATGGTAATTTAGGTGAAAATGATACATATGATAATAAACATTAAAGGAGACATCACAACGATTTATGAATGATGATCCATGATGGAGTCTATATGATAAATGTCTCTAGCTATCATAAATTTCACTAGCTACTACCAACTTATTGTTCCTCATCATCATCATCATCATCATCATGTATATCATGATCATCACCATCATAATCATCATCATTGTCATTTACCTCGATGTCCTCTCCATCTACCTCATCATCATTGTCTCCAATGTTTGAACCATACCCAACATAATCTATAACGATCTCAAGATCAACTCAATCTTCTCAAAGAGTCGTGCTCTACAAAAAAAACATTCAAAATGAAATTTAATTATTTCATCTTATATTTAATATATATTTGTTATATTTCTAATATTACAACATATGAAGTGAAACCATAATCATATTGTATCATATCAAAGTGGAAATATACACCATAATAAAATTTCAAGTAAGTTACAACTATAATGTCATTACAATGATGTAAAACATGTAAAAATTCCAATTAAAGTTAGTAAATCAAGGTGGAGGATAGAGGATCGAAATCTAGCCACTACTTTCTGGAGGAATGAGCAGGTGTAGCAACAAGAAGGGGACAAGTGTCAATGATAGACATAGAAATTAGCCCTGGAGCAACAATTCTTGGAAGGATTGTTTTTCTGAGCATGTCGTTATGGAGTGGGGATGTAGCACTCCCCTCCTAGGATATTTTAAGATCTCTAGAGAAACTAGGCTCCGTAACCGCCCCTAAAACTAGTATTCCAATGGCTTGAAGACAACATAAATATGGAAAAATGTTACCAAATACATGGGGATAGAAGGAGGATCGAGTGGCTTAAGGATGAGAAACATTTTCGTGTTGGATGCCTATTGGAGCTCAATTTTTTTGTGTCAAATTTTGCTGATACGATTAGGGTTTCCTATTGATAAATAATGTAATTTGGAAAACTTTCTACATAATATTCCTAACCTTATAAATTTTTAATATGCATTCTCAAATTATATCACATGAGAGTCGAAAGATTCTCATTAGGATCTTATCATTGTAATATGAAACTATAAAGTGGTGGCTTTCTACGCATGGAGATAGACATATAGAAACAAATAGAGAATGATAGAGAGGGAGAGCACTGAAATTGTAAATCAGTAACTATCATTAAATCTCAAGAATTTATGGCACCATACCTTTCTATTCACTAGCTTGTGTGGTTTGTAGTGTACTAGCCCTTGCTAGGAAGATAGGGCCCTCCCTCTTAGCAAGGTTCATTGGTTAGGAAAGTATCGTGTATTTTTTATTTCTTTCCTCTCAATTATAATTAATATGTGATTGTTGTTACCATTATTATTCGACTTTTTGATGCTTTAGTGATTGTAGAATCCTAACCTTTGTATTGTGTGACAACATATGTCTTGCACCTGTCCCTTTATTAGTGTAACAATTATTTAATTTCCATTATAGTTTGATGGTGTGTTAATTTTCTGTATTCCAACATTTGTTAAGAGAATGATTTTCAGGAGTGATGTTCTTTTCTGAATAAGAGTAACTCTGTAACAAATCATTTTTATTCAGCATTGTGTGTTTATTTCTTGAGAGTGTGAGCAAGTTTTGAGAGTGTAACAACGAGAGTGTTGACTTGTTGAGAGTATGATTACAATGGTGAGCTTGAGATTCATTAGAACTAGTCATCATTTTAACTTGCATATATTTTGCGTAATATTATTGCAATAACAAAGCATACCCAGCTTGACAATTAATGTGAAGAGTTTGAATTACTTATTTGAATTAGAAGGACAAGTGTTGTACAAAAGGACAAGCTGAGGAAAAACATATTCACAAATTTCACATAATTGAAGTTGAAGTAAAACTTGGAATTTCATATGAATTTTGAATCGAAATTATTTAAGGGTCAAAGTAAACATAAAATAACTCAAAAGTGTGTAAAAGAACTAAATAAATAATCTAAAATTTGAATCAATTAAATTTCTTAATAAATGAAGTTTGGGTGTCAATTTTAGTGAAGCAATGCAATTTTATCCTACTTCACAAAAATGCATGCCCAACCTTCATTTCAAGGCCAAATTGAATGATTCAACTTGAAGAGTACTTTTTAACTCGCAATTAACAATAATTTTGCACATATAATTTTTTGTTGTGCTAAAAAAATATGCCAAATTGGATCGATTTCGTAGGGTTCGAGTCAAGGCTTATGTGCCTCAAATAAATGCATACTAGGCCATATAATTAATTGACAATGAGATAATGATCATTCCAATCTAAATATAAAATTATTTTATGCAACATGCCATAGTCATTTTCATTAAGGAAACGCTATACACTGAAATCCAATTTTGTTTGAGTAGCGATTGATCATATGTGCCAATGAATACAGTTGGAACAAATATGCACTCCTAGGGAAAACCAATTACACTCTTCGTAACACAATTCAAAATGGGACATGATTAGACAATTCCTAACCTTAGGATCTAACCTTGCAACATGTCTTGCATATACCCTACATAACTATGTTTCCCACTTATAATAATAATAATAATAATATCCATTTTTAAGGTCACAGCCAAGCCAGACACCAAATTGGTGTATGAGACCCCCTTGTTTGTGGGACAAGGGACCCACCTCCGCGCAACAATTTGACTGCTAAGTCTACGAAGGCATACATACTCTACCCCCCTCTAGTTTTGAACCTATGACCTCTTAGGAGGAAACACATGCTCTTAACCATTAGGCCCACTCAAGCTGTATATACACAAGTTTCACAAAAGGAAAGTCAAAGAAAAACTTAGAATGTTGTATGATATCTGTAATATAAATATTTAAGCTAAAGTAAAGATAAAACAATGTAAAAGTGTAAAAAATCATTATATATCCAATTTTAATCAATCATATTGGCCAATAAATGAATCCTGGTCACGCCTTTTAGTGAAGAAAGATAATTTTGGCTTGCTTCACAAAGATGCTCGCCCATCTTCATTTCAAGGCCAATATTTTTTCCTATGAGGATATTTTCTCGTGAGTTTGTAAGACATCATCTTAGTGCCGACCAAGTACATTTTGTTCCTACAGAAAAAAAAAGGTATATTTTTAAGCTAGAGATGGCTTTAGGTCCATTTATTGTAAACGATAGAAAATCCCTTACACAAGTGGATGGGATGATGAAGGAGTTTGGATTTGAGAAACGAGAAAAGTGGTAATATGAACCCCACCATATAATTTATTATAAAAAGGTGGAAATTAGTTTTGCACCTTATATTCATGAAAGTAGACCAGAAATTGAAAAAATGCAAAATTAAGATGCTTGGCCATATTGTTCGTTGCAACGGTTAAAGGATGTTGAGACCCCTATGGTAAATGAGAATACTTTGAATGGGATTGATCTTGAATAGATAGATGTTGAGATGGAATATGCAAAGTCACAAAAGAGGACTAAAATCCCAATGAAGGATGAAGAAGAAATACAAATAAAATTAACATAAGGACCTTTAAAAGAGCCCAGGTTTCAAATGCAGTTGGGAAATCCATGGTGTACTACTTCCTCTTCTATCTCCACTCGTTTGGAAACATTCACGATAGAAGTGATTCCTTTTTCATTTGAAACTTTGCAAATGAATTATCAACAAATTAAAGAAAGAAGTTACAAACTGAGAATTAAGATGGAAACAAAGATTCAAGACCTTGCTACAAATCATAGAATATGAGGTGCAATCATTACGAAAGAACTAAAAATGCCTAGAAATAAGAATACTCAAACAACTGAGTTGGCTCAAGTTGAAAAAAGAGAGCTACTAATAGGATTATTAGTTGATAGAAATGAATACATATTTTTTTGTAGGAATAAGTTCAGAGCTTACAACAGTAAATCAAAAATCATGTTTGCACCATTATGGTTAGAACTGAATTAGATGAACCCTCAAAGAAATTAACGAAGGCCATGGAATAGCTTAGAATTTCATAAGTTGAACTAAAGAAAACCCAAGATGACTTGGTCGTGGTAAGGGAGTAGTTGAATGTAAAGGAAAGGTAATAAAACATATTATATGAAAATAACAATCAGCTTCTGATTAAGTATAAGGAATCTCAAGAAGAAATCAAAGAGTTGAAAACCAAGTTTGAAGGTAATATTTCTTTAATTCAGGATACACAAATGTTCTAGGATGAAATTGTTCAAGAAGTTCATTCTATATGGAAGTATATTATTATAATTCCACAAAAAAATATTATGATAAGAGGATCATATATGAGCATTGATTTATGCAAGAAATAAGTACAAAAAGAAGCACTCAAGTCCAAGGAGATAATTAATTATTTGAAAGAAAAATATTCAACAAAATTAAGGTTGAGAGTTGCAATATTTTGGACCAAGCACACCATTGATGTCATACTTTAACATGTGGAGCTGTGGAAACTTGGGTGAAGGTCAAGACCATGTGATGGGATTTCCACCAAAGTATTGAGTCCCTGCATCATAATCTTTGTTGAAGTGAAAGAAAATGGCTAGTCGGATTACTAAATCAAAATTTTGATGCAGATGAGATCATGTGAGTTGCCAAATAAACAACGCAATTCCAAGGCGATGAACATTGATGAGGCTAATACAGAGGTAAAAGGATAATACATGGTAATATTTTCTGGGGCGAGCCAATCAGCATGTGTGAACTATAATATTGAGTTGATGTGAAGGAATATTGTAAACTAAGTTCATGGATAATCAAAGTGATACAGAGAAAAAATCCATAATGTTGGAGTTGAGGTCAGAAGCAATGATGATGAATGATACCACCCAAGGGATGATTGATGAATTGAATAATTAGTGAAAGGAATTCTTCGAGTAATAGAGTATGAGAGAGGAATTTTTAGACGTGTATTCCATATGTTTTAGATTTTCAAAGATAGAAATATCAACCTTTGAAGATGAAAAGTCATGCATTAGCTCACAACTATAATTAAAAATAGTTATTATCCACACCCCAATTGAAATCTATAAAAATTATATTTATGTTTGTTTCAATGTT